>UXGD01000214.1:0-77955 GCA_900474315.1 Torymus auratus | reverse complement strand
CGCGAGGCTACCGCCGCGAACAAAGGGATCAACGCTCGAAAATGCAATGCAAATACGCTCTGGCCTTGGGAAAACCGTACCGCGCTTGCGCCGGCTTTTTTGCATCTCCCGGCGAGCGCGCGCGCATGCGTTCTTATCTCGAACCCATCGAACATCGGGAATAAAGGGAGAGAGCCTTTTTTCAGGCACGCCGCGCGCGTTTGGAAAACTGCGGAGGACTAACGACTAACGAGCCGGCGTGGGTAGAATTATTATATAATACTGCTGATGTTTTCAACAAAATATATACGTGGTAAACTTTGCGAAAAAATGTGAGCATGTTTTAAAATTAGGCTATAGCCTTAAATTTATAAATAATTTGTTATTCAACAAATAAACATACCTTAGTTTCTCTATCTGCAGTGCCTGCATCAAAGCCTGCTGCAGCATCGTCAGAAGAACTAATATTCTCCATCCTCTTATAGTATTTTGTATATAATTAACAGAGACTTGTATTGTCGTCAGCGGATATGCGGATACTAAATAGATAGCTATGCCGAAAATAAACAGATTTTAATACTTTGCCGCGCGATTCAAATATTAATTTCAAATTTCATTTAGAAGCTGATTTTCATTTTTCTTATCATCAATGTTTCTTGTGTAAAGATAGAATTGTAAATTAAAATAAAATTCATTGTTATAAAATCGGTCATTTCAGCTTTGCCGCGAAATAAATTTTCCTTTATTACGAGAAGCGACTCTTTTCTCCTTTAGTTTTAAAATTGTCTGCAAAGGGTGTCTAATTAATACATACAACATGTTTGCTTCAATAAAACGAACGCTCCGAGAACAATTTTTACTTTAAATTTATACAAAATTATACAAACCAATTCTCTCGTTATAAACATTTATCACTCGCGTCGCGTTCACTTACTCATTTGCTGTTGGCGAAAATCAAAGCTTTTCCATATAAGAAAGGCATTTATCAATGAAGAAAAATGATTTTTCCCAAGGTTATCCCTATCCCTCCCATCAAGTCTCTCATTCATTAATTATTACATCATTCTTATATATTGTGCTGAATATGACGTTATGGACATACCACTACACATACTTTTTTTAGAAAATAATAACCACGCACCAAAGCTCCGGAACAATATCACCGCACAAATGATTTACATCTATAATTTCGTACAATTAAATCCTGCGCGACCTCATCGACACGACCAAAAAAAGTAAAGAAAAGAAAAAACTCCATACTCAGCACCTCATCCCCGAAAAATCTCACCAACCGTCCCTCATTATCTCTCGTCCACTCATGACCGCGCCTCCATCATCCCCACCCCCCACATTTCTCTCACCCCTTCCTGAACCTCATAATAACCATCATCCCCCGCGGGTCCACTCGCGGCAATTTTTCACAGGACATTAATTTCCCTCCTGCCTCGCGAGTTCGTCGAACCGGCGATCGAAGGGAAACCCTCCCCCATACACACACACACACACACACTGACATTTATCCTCGCGAGATCGATGCGTCCTCGCCGCGCGCGCAGGTACCTCTCTCTCCTCCCCCGGCACACAGTGGCGGCGCGACGGCGGTGGATAAGCAAGCAAGCGCGCGCGCGCGCGGAACGCAGTCGGGAGCCGAACGTCACGACGCCCGCGTCGTCGTAGCCGACGCCCGGCCGCGCGATCGCGGTGTCTCTGTGTCGTCGTCATGTCTGTGCGCGAGATTATTCTGTGGATTCTATATAGTTATATATAGATGGGCTTTTGTTGTTATTCGAGAGGACCAGTGGATATCTATATACTTTTTTTCTTTCTTCTTGCTTTTGTCTTTGCGCGGACGACCCTAGAGTGCTCCGGTACTCCCACACGTAAGAGATTGAGGGTGAGAAATCTGCCCTGCGGCTGGAGCGGGAAAATTGCTGGGATCTCAGTACCGGATTGACGCTTTTATACTATACGTCGCTTTTTAGTCGGTTCAGCGGGGGATGATATTCTTCTTTTTTCTTTTTTTTGTATTTTGGTAAAGTTTCGCTGTATTGTTCGTTGTAAATTATTTGTACATAGAAGTGCTCTGTACTATCTTTTCCACCCCAAAATTAAAAACATGTGATTAAATTCACGCCCAAGTTGTGCACCATCTCTTACACATAATACCTAAAAGCACCGTCGATTCGCTACCACCCCACGATCGTCGCGGCAATTTTCATCATAAGAAACTTTCTTAACCACCCCTATCGTCACTCGCATTCATACCGCGAGTTCGGCCGTCGCGCGCGCGCTTTATATTTACTTTCAACCCCTTGAATTATTAACTCGCCTGCTACTGGCTTTATCGATCATCATACATCTACACGCACACGTGTGTGTTATACTGTGTCTCGTCGCGGCTGAATAATTAATTTCAATCGTCTTTTTCGATTTGCATAAGTGGGTTAACGATGATAGCCGCGCCGCTCAATTCGCGCGAGTATACTTACCCCGCGTTATCTTATATGCGTGCTTTTAATTCGCGAGAAGCGCGCGTATAATTACATAACGTAAGTAGGTGGGGCGGCGCGCGGATCTCGCGGTTGTATAAATTCTTAATCCAATATCCGTCGATTTGCAGTTACCTTTCGAATCTATACCCCGCCGATCTACAAAGATACAAGTTGTTGCTGTGAAGAAGGACAAGACACACCAAAAAAATTTATTCAACGAACGCGAGAACTATATAATATATGTGTTTATGAAAGTACAAACAGGCTGTTATATATGTGGTGCTAATTAAAATTAGTGCGTGTGCAATAATAATAAATAAATAATTCTATATAACGATGACAGCAAGAAGTACAATGTAACACGCCGCGCCTGGAGATAAGTTGGCCCGAGTATCGGCCGTGTCTAGGCGGTAGCATTAATGGTAAGTCCTCGTCAGTATTCAGACGCACACCGGCGACGAAAACAACAACACGACGCATCAGCTCTATTCATTCGCATCACAAGACGCTCTATTCTTCTGGAACTGACATGTCCCTTTTTTTGTTGGTCTTTATTAATGAAACGGTTGTCGTATACCTACGCGTAGCGAAAAAACTTTCCCCTTCGAATATCAAAGATTATTAAAATCGCAAAACTTCTAAACCCTATATATATATAGTTAAAAAAAAAGTGGAGGAAGATCTACAATAATTTTATCCATATACATACAAATTGCTGAAAAGAGCGTAATTTTTATTATTTCGTATATCTCGCGCAGAAAAATACAGCAATTTTTCTCGCGCAATTTCTCGCCTTCTCCCAGCGGGGCGCGAGAAAAAGTATATAAGATCTCTTTCTCTCGCACATAAACGTGAGAAAAATGGAAGATTTCCGTTCTCTCTCTCTCGCGAGCTGGCTGCAATATTTATAAAACTAAAGCGCCCTGCGGAATCTGTATAAACTCGAAACGGTGTCCCCCCGTAAAAACCCGGCGCCGTCGTCGTCGCGCTTTCATACCTCCACATAGAAAAACTTCTGGACAAGTATAGTAATAATACAGGGAAGGTGAAATACCTATATAGGTTTCGGCTAAATAACTCGAGAACCGCGCTTACTTACATCCTCGAGATGAACCGCGCGGATACGGCACGTATATAGTATGAATAATAGCCGGAGTCAAAGTAATTCAATTTATTATTTCCCGGCGAGTAGATGATATTATATCGATTTCAAGGTAAATTAAGAGACGCGAGTTAAACCAGCTTACTTACTATACTCTCGTTTATTTTCGGTGATCGGGGGTTTCTCAGATACGTCGTCCTCTTTCATCGCGGCGATAATTCTCGAAATTATTCGCACGCATGCATCTATAATAACCGAAGGCGGCGCATATCGCAGCTAAAAGCACTTATGGCTGCGTGAGATGTATCTCTCTCTCGGCGCCTACTCCGCGTGAAATTTTAACGCGCGGGCGACCTATAAATAAAACCACGCAGAGTACACTCTTTTGTCGCAACTTTTATTTCGTTAACGCCCCCGTGTAACGCAGTATTATAGAACTCTGGGGTGTAGTACCTTTGCACTACACACTATACGAAAACTTTGCTAAGTGAAAGAAGAAGAAGAAGAAGTTTATCAAGGAGGTAGGAGAGGGAAGTTGCGCGCGCGTGAAAAGCGCCGAGGCAGGCGATATTTTTTGGCGGCCACGCTAGTGTATTATATCGACTTTTTTATATTATACGGTAATTTGCATTCGAGTAGTTTGCAAAAACGATCGATCGATATTGGCAGGGCTATTCTCGCCCGCGTGCGCGCATCAATGCTGCGGTTATGATGTCTCGAGTGTGTATTTGCGGAGCAGCGATTTGAACGCTTCGAGATTTTTTATATATGTACGTGCGGTTTTCGGTCGGTTCATGGCACTCTTTTATCGGATTCCGATGTATGTTATGTACCTGAAACTTTTATGTTTTTCAATAAATCGGCGGGGATTGCCTGACAATCCGCAAATCCATGATATAAACGTCGCCTTGGAAATTATAGCCTATATACACTATCCGACCATCACAAGCTCACTTTTTTATTTTTTATTAAAAGCTCGATTCCTACACGTGTATATGTATCTCATCTAATATTCGCCGATATGATAAATTTCTCGCATTGTCATGCTAAACCTACCCTATACAAAAGCATATAATACAAACTGTATACACGACACAAAAGCGTTATATATTTTGTGCAAACTTTTGCCGAGCCATTTTCGCCAAATATATGACACACGACAAGCGCGTACATTCGAATGTATAATGCAAACGATGATAAATATTGAAAACACAAAAAAATCTTTTCTCTATAAGTATAGCGCGCGGAGAGAGCTTTTTCCTCTCCCCGTTATACATATAGTGTGCTGCTACTCCGGATGGATTTGATATTTTTTTATAAGCCTTCGCTCTCGCATTGAAATTTTATTGCAATCGATAAGAAGCACTTTAAGCTTATATATATGTGTGTATTTTCGCTGCGTAGAATACGAGATCCGCGCTATTTCTATTCCGAATGGCATGAGCGACGCGTTATAAATAAAAATATATAAATAATCGATAAAATAGTTCACATATATATATAAGCGCGCGTCTATTACAGTTACGGCAATGTAAATTTTTCGAGACGCAAATAAATAGGTTAATCATATATAGTTAGGTATATGTACCGAGCAAACATCGAGAAAAACGAGTATGTTTGTGCGTCTGCGAAACTGGAACGAAATATCTGACCCCCTCCGGAGGATCCCTCCACCTCTTAAAAACTTTTCTTCGCTTTATCCTTAAAACTCCGCGTATAATTTAATTATTTTCTTAACCGCATATATGTCTTCGCGTAACAATAAGGTCACCGCGAAACGCAGAAGCTACTTTTGTATATATATCGTGTTCGAAAAAACCCTCCTTATGCCATTAATCTTTCCCCTAGCGCTGCTCTAATCGTGCCGAAAGCTACTTTTGATCTCGATTGATTTTATCGGCATAGTAGTCCCCTCCGCCCCGTTTGTGATTGGCTCGCGGTGACTGGCGGAACGCACGCGCGGCTCGTTTGTGTATGATATCCGCGGTTCACCTATTGTCCCGACTCGTTGTTTTCTATGTGTGTGTATATACGTGATCTGCGATAAGGACTGTATGTAGCGATGTTTATTGCTCGTGATGGACGCGCCGGCCGCGATGTGTATGTGGTAAAATCACTTTAGTTTGGCGCATTGCTGGCTAAATAAATTTTTAATATTCTAAAAGAAGCTTATTTCTATATCTAGTTTTTTTCCTTATAATGCTGATTGTGAAAAAGTCTAGAGCCAAGCCGCACCGCTAATATATACATATAGTTTACTCGATAAAAATCATATACTCTATTAATAAGCACTATGAGCACATTTGTTATCGGCAGGCGGGTATCTTCCGGTTAATGAAAATCGATGAAATGACTCCTTTATCAAACATCTAGTATATGTATCGAGTGCGCTCATCGCCTTATATATAAAGTGTGATGTTCGAGTGCGATATATAGGGTTAATATTCAAAGGTCGCGCCGCCGCTATTTGCTCTGATCTTGAATTGGATTTTTATTGAATTTAGTATAATCGTTATATAAAGAAAAAGTTCACTCTCTGCGCTTATATATTAAAATGACGACCTAGTTACAGGGCCAGGCGATAAAACTCCCTGTAATTGGCTGTTTATGTAAAAGCGCGCGAGATTTGCATAATTTTAATTAGTTTATTATTGCAAAACAGCGATTTTTTATTTTTATGGCGCTGAAAAACGCATTTACCGCGTAAACAAATTAATACATTATAAAAGACAGATTTATTTACACGAATATACGCGCATTATCATGATATCTCGCGAACACTGTAGCCCAGCTCTTATACCTAATTTTCTTCCCAGAATTTTCGATATTAAACTTCGAAACTTCCGCGTGTTTCCTCTCTTATCGATTAAACAAACTCCTCAAAAAGTCCGAAAACCATCATCGGCTGAATAATTCGAGACCCAAGGACCATTCGACCTCGAAACCAACGTTGCCCACAATAGTCCCCTCATGACTCGTCTTTTCGCATATCGCGCGCATGAAGTAGCTGCCTAATTAATATTTTCATTAGCTCGCTTCTTCAGCGTCTCGGTGTGGTCTAATTTTCTATATTTTTCTATTTTCTTTTCTCCACTTCATCGTCGCCGCGCTCGAAATTATTAATGAAGCGTGTAAGTCCGGCGTTTCGCGTAAGTGAATTCCGGCGTATAGTGGCGAATAAAGTAGCTCCATGTAAGCGCGTTTCTTCTTCTTTTCTTTCGGTGAGAGGGTCGTGAAGAAATAGTGGCTCGAGTGCTTGATAGAACTACGAGTGGTGCTAGTCTTTCGAACGAGGAGATTGTTTTTCGAATTTCGTACTTTCGAATTTATATTCATGGGGATACGCGCAGTAGAAACAGACGAATACGGTAAGACGCGCGCATCTCCCAGCTATATACACATCTTTACATAAAATTACGTCTAATTTTCCGAGAATTTTCGCAAAGTTTGTACTTTTTCCCTCGCAAATCACATTTTCATACGAAAATATACAAGTTTCGAAAATTCCTGTATAGGCACTCTCAACGAATTTTCAATATCCCCCGCCTCCTTTTACGTATACAGCATCTTCAAAACTGCTTCATTAATGAAAAAACTTTCTCTACGAGCCAACAACGAAAATCCCGTACATCAAAGACCTCGGCGGTAAACTCGCGCAACCCTCTGGTACCGCGTACCAACAGGTGTATCATTAGAATTGAAGAGCGCGCGCTCATCTCAATTGAAAGCCTGCACGCGTTCGTTTTATTCAGGCTGTTGGATAGTCGCGTAGTTTGTCTTGATCAGGGTATATACACACGTTACGTAAGAGCCATTTGTTTTTCAATCCCGGCCGCGCAGGGGATGCCGATTGATCGCGAGGTGTTGATTAATTATAGCGTCGATTGCTGCTGTGGTATTGTAGACCATTTGTGTGGGGGTTTTGGAAGCCGGTTATTTATGAAGTTGTATACTACGTTGGATAGAGTATAACGTTGGAGGTGAAAAAGTTTAAAGGGGGATAGGGTAGTGAAGGTATATTATAACGAGGAAATTAAAGATTGTAGATAGAGGATTATGAATGTAATAGAAAAAGTGTGAGGAAAATGGGATTTAAGGTGTTGAATAGAATAGATATATTAGTTGCATAATGATAAATGTACCTTCGTTATTGTAAACTAATATCACAGTGAAATAATTAGCATGATATTAAAGTCTGCCGGTTAATTAAAAAGACAATTAAGACTAAAAGTTTCGTATGGCAGCATAAACTATACTAAACAGGGAAAAGAGATAATTCAGAGTGAAATTAAAATACAGTCATCACGCGTAATTAGCAATCAATCGTAAAAACAATAATAATGATATCTATATATTAATTAATTAATATAGCACTAAATCAATGTATTAAAGGAAGGAATTAAGAATTAACACATTTGAAGGTGATCCTAAGATTGAATAAAAACCACTGTTTAAATTGACATATCTTAAAAAACAAACCCCTAATACACAAAAAGAAATGTCGCACCTACATCACAAAGAAAATTCAGCATCTCCTTCAATGCATAAATAATCCAATCATCCAAACGACGCTCACCACCACCATCACACGCTCTATTCCCCTCATTTTAATCACTTTCGCCTCGCGCGCGCACGCAAAAATCAAGCTAACTCGATCTCTATACACTCGCAAATCGCAGCATTTTTCTCGTTCCCGTCCTCGCTCGTTGCTCAATTTACCCCCGCTCACGATATACCCACAGCGACCTTTGGATATATACCCTTGCACGATGAAGAGGAGCAGCAGCAGCAGCTCGTTAGACGATATTCAGGCGCGCTGTCCTCAAATTATTAGGCGCGCGCGTGATTGAAACTTCATTGAAACTCTGTCGGGGGGCGCGGAGAGAGAGGAAAACTTGGGGGGATAGAGTAAACATCAAGTTCGGCAGCTGTGTATAGTTTGCGGATGGTGAGGAGAGCTTTTTAACGAATCGGAAGACGCGAGTTTTAGCTGTTTATCGTGCGGAGGGTTATATGAGGGAAAGTTCGGGGAGATGTTACACACATACGTTGGAAGTTGGAGGGAACGTTGTTAGCGGCCATTAACAATTTAGAGCGTGTGTGTGGGGGTTCGTACGTGACGTATTTATCAAGTTGGACGCGAGTAGTGCGAAGTTGGTACGCGGTCGAGAAGAATATATGGCGGTGTTGTGTTGTGCTTTTAGATGGGATTCTTTGGGAACGTTTTGGGAGCGAAAAAAGGAAGGTTGGAGGAACAAAGGTAGAGGTTTCATAGGACGTTTATATTCATGTCGATGGGAGGATGCTTCTTTATAGATAGGAAATAGTAAAAGTATTTAGATGTACAATTTAACGTTATTAAATTAAAAAAGGAAAAAAACTTTCTGTCCGATTACCTCGACAATTTTCCTATGGAACACGTAAAATACAACTTTCATTTATGCAAGCGGATTATGTACCGACGGGTGAAATCATTAAAAAGTAATTGCACGTCAGTCGGTGAGTCATGCAAGCTCTGTGACACTCTGCGCTACTCGCGTCTCTCTTTTAACACGCACTTAATTTCCGCGAACGAGCGCACAAAGATTCGCGTTACGTGAAAGGAAAAATCCGCGACAATGTGGCGCGAGATAAAAATATATATATCGCGGTGTGAATCAAAGGGGTATATAGCCTGGTGAAAAATGGGTTTTGAGGGGTTTCGGTTTTGTCAAAATTCGCGATACGAGAGAAATTTTTGATTATAGTAATACTTTTGATAAAATACTCTTTTGAACTTTGGTATAATGAACCGTTCTATCAATGTATATTTTTACAATGGATGTAATCAATAACTCGTTCATCATTCTATATTTTTTCGCAAACGAGATTTTCTTTAAAAAGGGAAATAAAAAATTATAAATGTAATAGTGTTACTATTCGTATAGAATACACTAATAAAGTAACGGTTATATCAATAACCATTCTAAAAAGCAGCTCCACCCCATTCTACACTTCCCTGAAAAACAAACACAAGCCTGCGTCACCAAACACCAATCTCTCTCACTAAACTACCAAATCCTGTCCTTCTACACACCAACATCTTCTCTACATAAACATAATACCTCCTCGCACCTTATTTTCCTATACCCGCAAGCACTCACCCCCACTAAAACTTTTTTAATCACCAACGTCGAAACTATCGCATTCCCCCACCCACAAGTGAAATTAGCCTGGTTCTAATTTTCGAGGTCAATCACGGAGGGGATCACGAACGGTTTTCGATTGCTAATTTGCCGGGCTCACACTACACGCGTCGTCCGACGGTGACAGACGCGCGTCCGCATACAATGCGGATGAGCAAATAGACGCAAATCATGGCGTGAGTAATTCGATTTCGCTACAAGCGTGATATGTGTGTATGTATACGTAATTTTTGAAGCCGTGGCGTTAACGATATGCCGGAAACGGATGGAGGTAGGGTATAGGGCAGCGTGTAATGATGTGCAAACATCCGAACCGAGCGTGTAGGTATAAAGTATATATACGTAAACAATTAAACGTCAATACGGCTATAGCGTACGCACTAGAGACGAGAACGAGGTAACACTTACACGTGGCGCGTTTCTTTCTTTTTTCGTACGCTCACGTAATGGGAAAGGTAGATGCGCGTCGGGATGTACACGTGTATACACATCGATTGCTGAAAAATCTGTTTATCGGCTGAATTTTTTCATCCCGAGGAATTACAAGTACGTTAACCCTCAGAGCGACGATAGCGCGTCACACCGAGATTGATCATCAAAGAAGCAGCAGCTACCTTCTATTTTAAGAACAACCCCGTGTATATATACGTCAGAGCCGGCGCGCACTTCGATAATAGCGTAATTTAATTCATAAATAATGTATAATACGGCGGGGCGGTTCCTCACCGGCGAAACCCCCACGGGGCTATACACCCCCGCGCGTTTAATTAAAATATTAATACTACGCGCCTCGAGCTGCTGACTTCCTCTTACCCTGTTACGTAATATTATATATATATACGCGAGAGTGATCGCGCAATTAGTCGCGTATAACATATATATACCGGAAGTCGATTCGTGTGTAGAAAACGATTGATGGGTGTAGGTGTCGATTTGAACTTTTTTTCGATAGGGGGGATGACAGATGACGAGGCTTGATCCACGCGCGCGGATATGTTGACAAGGTGAAACGGGTTCAAGTAGTTTTTAAACGCGATCGAGGGGGTGGAAAGTTTTTTTTTCTACAGGAAGTGAGTGTTAAGTGGGCGGAGTAGGGAGTACAGTGTTGAATAGGTGGCGGGGAATGTGTATATGGTTCCTTGAGATGGCTTTTAGGCTGGCTGTCAGAGCTATGAGTTATCGACTGCTATATAGCTGGACGAGAGGATTCGAAGAGTCGTGTGTGTATAAAGTTTTTTTTTTCAAAGGATTACATAACGGTTGTTAGAGATCAGCTTTTTTTTTTTAGTTTATATAGGAAAGTCTTCGCCAAATGGATATTATTTGCGTATATTTTTTGGTTTCTTCGGTCGAACGATATCAAATTACGCGAAAACAATCGATAATTATTACTAGCTGTACGCGAGCGAAAATACGACAGCAATTATATAAGTGTACCCAGTAGCATTTCACTTAAACATTTGCCATACCATTAATAGCCCCACGGTCGACCCCTATTACAGCAACAACGAATGGATCGCTCCAATAACTCAAAATTCACGCAACAACAATCCCAAAATACCATATTGGCCGGCTTGAAATTGACCCTATTCAGCTGAGAAGGCGACTACTCCCAGAATCCGCCGCGCTATAATATCCCCGCGAGATCGAGAACGCCATAACTGGCCGCAATAACTCCATTTCATCACCCCACATATATACACACATACACATACGGATTAACGAGCATTTTCTCCTATACATACACACACACGTGTAGTAGTAACATGTCTCTGTTTGCCAAAGGTGTCGAGGCGACTGGGCGGCAAGATGTCGAGCAGCGATAAGGCCAGCCCGAGCCTGACGATCGATCGCGCTGCCTTTCTCCTACTGCGCGTGAAGAAGGCCTTCAAGAAGAAGAAACAGCAGCGGAAGGAGAAGAGGTGAGTGTAGTACTGGCTGATGGTTCACTTTCCGGTAATTTATCAGGGCAGATGTACGGGATGACATGATGGGGGCGGCGATTATATTTCAGAGCTGAAATCTTTGAGAATTCTCGATCACGTCTGTCGATGATCGAGATGCGGGCGGGTTTTTTGGTAGTCTGAGACACGGTAATTGAGTTTTTCAAGGTGATATGAAAACAATAATCCTATATGTGTGAGAAATGTCTATTTTTTTTTACAAATCAAATTATTGTGAAGTTTCCATAGAGCTTTCGTACTCCGAACCATATATATATCTACGATAATAATAATGCGCTACCTCATATATGAGTAACCCGACACCCCACAGCATAAACTATGCATACTCTACTACATTATAACAAAAAATAAACTATGCAAGATTTGAGAGATCCGCGCGCGTGTACTATATTAACCGTCTCACCTTGAAGCTTTAATAAAGGCATTTAGTATTCAATTAACTAACAAAACCAGGCCACCGTGTAACACACTTCTATGAAAAAAAATAAAAACAGTTTTCGCGGCAAATTTAAACGTTTGTTTTTCGTTCTTTTTCGGATCATTTATAGTTTATGGTAAATAGTTATATCTCTCTCTAAGACGCGCCGGCATTGTCCGCGTTCGTCCCTGACGCGCGCGACGTATCCGGGGAGAGTAGGGGTTCGTTATCCCCCGATAAAGCAGATTATCGAGTGGAAAATAGGATTACCAAGGCCGCGTATATAGTCTCTCTCCCCCTCGAAATTTATATATTTTCGCTCATTTTTCCACTCTTGTATATACTTATATACACACGAGAACAACAACTGCGCAAACAACCTCTATCACGATATGTTCCTTTAAATCGTGAACCCGTAGCACACTTATACCTCTACCTCTCTCACCGTCGATAAATCACGGCGGAATACGGCCTTCCAAAAATACCCCCGAATCATTCAATCTCCTCCGCGGCGGCCGTGCGCTGAAACAAAAAGCCATAAACCGCATATATACCTACGGCGTAACTGCGCGGGTCGGCAATCAAAGTGTGCAACGGCGGCTCTCTCTCTCTTTTCCTCGACTTTACGGCTATATACCGTCGAGTGCAGAGAAGCGAGCGAGGAAGAGCAGCTGACCCTTGTAAATTTCGCTGACAGCGCGGCGCTGATTCCTGAAGTTGGCTAGAAAGGAGAGAGAGAGAGAGGAAAATAAAATTTTTCAGGGAAAGAGAGTTTGGGAAGTATGTGGAAGTGGGAGCTATATAGTGCTGGCTTTTAAGGAGCCGTTCGGTCCTCTTTTTTTTTTATTTTTTTTTATACTTTGCTCTTTGGAGGCGAGTGTATATGAAAGGAGCCGTGGAATTCGAGGAATAGTTAATTGAAGACGCAGGGGGGGAAGAGAGAGTATAAGTTGGAAAGGAAATTGGGCTTGTAAAGTGTAGGAGTTGTATAAAGTGAGAAGGTAGAGTGGAGCGGGTAATTGATCTGTAATGATACCGGGATAGTTTTATTTAAATTAAAAATTTTTCAGAATCATATAATTCCTTTGTTACAATTTTAAGTATATGTAAGAACCGGCAAAGTGAAGTTCCACCCTTTTCTTACATTGAATTTCAGCATTAATTCCGAAGAAGCGCGCGCCAACTGGAACAGACAGTAGCGCAGCTACATATACGCGCTTAGACTTGCGCTCGGCTAACTTCGCCAGACTACTACATCTAATTTGTACCCCGCGCGCGCGCATTTCTCCGGCTAATTTTCCACAGTAAATCTAATTACCCGGCGTAACGTACGTTCAAAAGTATATTTAACAATTCCACTACATAGTTCCTGCGGATACCAACCAACCCCAAACGCAGTACATACCTATACTACCGAAAAATCGTAATTAAAAATCTATTTCCAGCTCGCGTGCGCTTGTCCATCTTATTTTCTCAATTAAAAACGCGCAGATGTACACGAACACGCGTTTAATTAAACTGCCAATTTGATGGTATATACGTATATATATGTATACGACTGCTATACGCCGGAACTATGCGGATGACTCGTCCGCGCGCGCGGAACGCAGTTAGGATCGAACATCCCTTGAGGGTGAGAGCGACACAAACGTCTGCACTGGAGCGTCCGATAAGTAGAGCGTAGAATACGTTTGCTTCGCCGGAGCTGCCGTTTGATTGGGGTGTAGGGGAGGAATTTTAAGTATTTTTTAATTAGGTCGAGGGGTATACGGTTCACTTTTACAGAGGTGGATAGTTTAGGATTTTTCTGAGTCGCAATTGTTCGAAACGTTCGTTGCTGGTTGTATAATTGTACACGATGAGGACCTTGTTTTTTTTTTATTTTATTAAATACGAGATTTTCATCTGCTTTTGTTTGGTATATACCAGAATAAAATATGAATTACGGACAGCTTTTGCGGTTCCTGGAAGCGCAGTGTGTAATAATTAGAATTCGGAATAACTTGGCAAGCGTTATCGCGAATTGAATTAATGCCGCGTTCTTTCAAAAAATTTGCTGAAAGAACGCGACGTGTCTTTAATAACTCACGTTGCATGACATAATGTCATAGGTAAGTATATGCGCGTGAGATGAAAGACTTTATCCGACATGAGTGAACAACCTAAATTGAACGAAATATCAACAAAATATATTATAGAAATATATATATAATAGTGAAGTGTATATCTTAATTAAAAAAGTCTCATTTCTTGTAGAAATATAATAAGGAAATTTTTAGCGCACCACATATTGGCCACTTCCGTGCGCCACCCACGGAATTAAATTACTTTTAATTATGAAAAACTATATACCATCCAAAGAAGAGACATCACAGAGGGGTAGGAAAACGGACGAAAATACACACGCGGATATATACGAAAAACATGCGTGCAAAACGAGCCAGCTCTCATCCCTTGGTCCCTTAATTGACCCCGATAAAAGCCCCCAGCAGCATGACTCAGCGGTATAAGTTTCCCCATAAAATAATTAATAATCCCTAAAAAGATGCTCAACTCGCAACCCAACGTATGTATATATGCGAGAACCGCGCATCACGAAAGGAACGCCGCCCTATACGCGCGCGCATGCGTCCTCTCTCTATCTTTCTCTCCTCACGCTGTGCTGCTGCTGCTGCTGGGTTTACGTAAGCTTAAGAGAAGGCCAGAGAGGAAAAATTTCTCCGCCTGTGTATATATATGGCGAACGTTCGAGAAAATCGCACAGGGGGTTTCGAAAATTGGCCTTTCTTGATGCGGACAAAGGTCGAGCGCTTTTTTAGATTGAGTCGGTGTTGTTTTGTTTGCGGGATAAGAGCGCGAAGAGTTGTGTCAACGTCGAATTTTTCATAAAAAGGTGTGTTTGTGGTTTTTAGATGAGAGATATGGTTGTCTGGGAATAATAAGTTTATCGACGCGAGATAGTGTGTCATCGATTAAACGTAATTCGGTAATTTTGGGTATTTTGAACCCGAGAAAATTCCTGAATAAAGTTTAGATACGTAGCGACTGGATACACATACAGAAGCAGAAGCGAGGCTCAATGGAGGAGAAGATTGTTTCGATAAACATGACGCATTCGGCAGGATTACATAACGAACAAAAAATGACACCTGCGTTTGTTATTACGCTATATTGTTTGCGCTGATATCGAACAAGATTATTTATCGTTCGATGTAATTGTTAAAATATTTTCATAATTTTCTATATTAGCTATTCTCCAATTTATTTCCCTTTTACGTCTCAAAAAAAAAAAAAAAAATTTTTAAGGCACACATGTGGGACAAGGTTTTTCTTGTTTTTTGAGTTTTACTAGATAAGAGAAAAAAATATGTGCATCATTTTTTGCGACAGAATCTAGTTTTTGAGAAATAGTCAAAAAAGTCCTTCTCTTCAAAAGTCAGCCATTTTTTCTAAAATCTGTCAACTTAAAAAGTTCAAAAAAGAAATTTCATAAAAGGGACGTAAAAGGGAAATAAATTTGAGAATAGCTCATATATTCTCGTATTATTGCACGATATTTGAACTAAAACAATGCGGCATTGAAAAGAAAATATGTGTCTTAGCAGTATGGAAATGCAGCTGCATATACGAATTTAAATAACAATACTAGGGTCCACGGTATAACCAGGATAAAACCAAGTACAATACACAATATACCTAATTCCGTCGCATGAAAACCTCATGCATTTACATTAACCATCCTCGCCGAAATTATTGTCCCAAATTTCCATCGCCTCTTATACAAGCATATATCGACGAGCGCCTCGTTAACCGAAAAATTCCTGAGTGCAAGTGCTCAGAGTCATAAATCTCGCCCGCAGCTGTTATGCAAATAAGCACGTACAACAATGTCGGCTAATAATGTATCGCTGCATCAGCAGATCGATAAGCAGCGTGTATATAAGCCACGAGTCTCATCATATCGACAGTTGATTCCTCAAAACCGAAGAAACACACCTCAGCAACCATGAAATTCATCGTGATCTTCGCCCTCGTCTGCTTGGCTGCTCTGTCCAACGCTGTTCCTAAATTCGGTACGTCAATAAAGTTTTGGTTTTTCTTTTGGATATATCGGGGGCTTTTATATACGACGGGGAATAAAGCGTGTCGAGGGGATTGGGGAATTTGAATTTTAAAGCGCTGTGTTTTACTGTTTGGAATAATACAACTCGTTGCGCGCGGTAGGTACCGGTAATGGCATTAGTAGAGTAGTTGCTGCAGGAAAGAAAGAATAATGATTGAACTGCAGGTCCGCGAGAGTTGGGTCGCGGAAATAGGGGCTAGAATTATTGATGTGAAGTAATTCCAATGTTACTTTTGTCAAGCTTTAAAGTCTTTCTATTTCTACTGTCGCGAAATAATTTTTGTGTACAAATTATATAAAACAACCAAACCATCTTATCATCATTCGCCCTCGAATTCCCCTAAATCAACGCTGAATAGAAAAATTCGTTACATAGACGAACAGAAAAAAAGCACTTCGTTCGAACACATTTAAATCCACTTAATACCTCTTCTCATCCTATACCCGAGTGAATCGAATCCATCTCTTGAATATCGCTTCATTAGTCTCTCTGAAAAGCTCTCGCGCACTCATCTCTCTCTTTCTTTCTCTCTATATCCAACCTCTTTTGTAGATGACTGCGAAGCTAACGTGGAGAAGTTCTTCGACAACGAGTCCTGCATGCACGTTAAGTGCATCACCTTCAAGAACGAGACGGCCTCCTCCTACGGAATGACCGCCCACTCGTGAGTATACATATCTCGTGGGTGTGGGGATGAGAGTAAAATTTTATCACGCATGATAACTCGCGCTTACCATATAGCGTATGACGCTGGCTAGTGATATTTACGAGACGACGTATGCGCGCTGTGTGTTTTTTTTCTTCTTCCTTCGTGCGGAATTGGGAAAAATCGCCAGGGCGGATGCGAGCTCGTAAATATCAGTACAAAGCGTGTATCTTTATGTTGTAGCTCTAGCTATAAAGAAACTAGACGTTGTCTGGGGGTATTTCTTTTTTTGTTTTGTCGTGCGGTTTATAGCGGTGTAGAAGAAACAAATGCTTATACGACTTTATATCTTTTATATTCTCTGCCTACAGCTGTCGCATCCAGAAGTGCGAGGAAGGCAAGACCGTGAAGGGAGAGAACCCAGCGGACCTCACCAAGACCTACCCCGACTGCTGCGCCACCCCCATTTGTGAATGAGAACGCCCCCGATGTAAAATTTATTTACGTGCATAATACAGACGTTTGCACTGAATAAATTCAACTTTCTTATATATACAACTGTTGGTTTCATTGTTTTATTGATGTATATCCTTTATTCCTACAATCCCTTACAATACTTGTATAGAGCGATATTCCCTTTTTGTAAAACTCAATTACCGTGGAAACAGACGTATAGAGAACGATGATGGGAAATTTGATTTATGTAATGTGAAAGACATGAATTTTGGGTGAGGAATCGTGTGTAACGTCTCGACGGCTGATGGATAAATCATAGGTTCCGTGAAGGAATTTCTAATGCATTTTGAGATGAAAGCTAAAGCAAAAGCCGTGTGTTTTATATATATATATTGGTGTATGTTTGCTCGCTAGTATACTCACGAGAAAAATGTCACGTGTGACGTGTCACGTATACGATACAACGATATTATAAATAAATCTTTCGACGAAAATCTGACAGCAAACTGTTATACGATCGTTCTGAGATAAAGCAATATGAGCGTGTAGGGAGGCGAAAAAATGCTCCATTAAAAAGAAACCATAAAATATAAAGATTTAAATAATCATAAGTGATTTTATGATACATATTTGAATGTTTCTGAAAGAACTTGGGTATAGTAATAGTTTCTATAGCGACTGTTATAATACACGAAAATTTAATGAAAAAGACATGTTTTTTTAAACAAAAATAGAAGCTATCAGCCATAATCACAAACAACCTATGCGGTATAGCTTTTTATTAAAAAAACTCAAATGAGCATCGAAAGGTAGTATGGACAAATATTACTGAATTGGACAGTTTTGGATTAATGAACGTTAAAACTATATTATTCGGTAGAACTTGCTCATATCTTTTTATATGTATACTCAAGTCTTTAAATAAAAGTACCGCTTAAATAAATTTTTTACTGGATATGTAATGGCACTGAAGTCGGAGAAAACTTTACACATTCATTCTTCTAAAACAGCCTTAATGATAATGGCATAAGTAGTACCTTAATGTATAAGTCGCATCGGACTTTTTATATACTACGGGACATTTTTTTCTCTATTCCTGTCGGCGGCCTCCTTTGCCTTTTAATATTTAACAAACGTTCGAATTTAGACAGTTACATTTGATTATTATACTCCTTCATCAATTCGAATATCAAGAACCTTTCCGTGATTAGTTTTCCGATGTATAATACATCACTAATACCGAGCCTTCAAACTCGCAAGTCCGCGTCTGAAGTTTGCACCCTCAGCGGTGGAAGCAATTTCCGACCAAACCGCACAGATAAAATAAATATATATCTATACTTTCTGAACCTTTCATATTCCATCAATAAGTCCACTTCGCAATATTAAACACCGCACTTTCCTTCCATTTGATAACAAGATTCGCAGGGTTTTTAAACGAACTTATCGCTATAGCGTTTTAATTTTGTCGAATGAAAAGAAAGTGGACCATTGAATAATATACTGAATAATTTGTTTGCATCTTCTTTTTTAAAAGAAGTATCTTGTAATACCTCTGAACTTTGACAGCACGCCGTCAATAGAATGCTCGAAGCAGGATTCAAGCACAGGTGGCCGAGGTGGTCCTGGCCGTCCGAACAACAGCAACAACGGCGGCAGCAATGGCACCAGACCCGCGCCGTTATTACGCTCGCGCACGCTGCCGGCCATCGTCGCGCCCGGCCTCAATATCCTCCAGGCGCAGATCGATGCGCGCTACCAACGTAAGTATATACCTACCTACACACAGCTCTCTCCGTCTCAATTACGCCGGATTCCTCGGGGGTTGACCCAAGCTAGCGCCTCGTACTGCAATCGGGTCGCACAAGGAGAGAGAGAGAGTTTCTTTCGAGGAGGAGGTTATTGGATTATCGAGAGAGCACTGAGTGGATGCGAGTCGGTTTCGAGGTTGCAGCGAGGGACGATCTTTACGGTATAGCGCGGGGGTGAGAGTTTCCAATCCGAAAAGAGAAGAGGAAAGGTTTTGGATTAGCTCCAGTTGGGGGGACGATAGAGTTTTTTTCAATTTCCGAAGGGGGTGTATATAAATTTTGAGCTGGAATCTCTGCAGTTTTACTTGCAAATAAAAGCGGGATTTTTCGAGTTCTAAAGATACCTTAGGGATCCGGAGAACCATTTGACATTGTATATCGCCTCTCAGCCACACACATGTTAGAATGCAATGGGAGTAACATTTCGAGGCCGCGCGTTCTTGTCGTGCAATTAGTTCTGAGGATAATTACTCTGAAATTGAGTACTTTAGCATTAGCCCTTGCGCGACAGAAGTATGCCACCGGTGTATATATATAGAGCCGACAAGAAGCTTCTGTAAAAGGTAGAACTTTGTTGTTTTAATAGATAAGGGCGCGAACGTCAGGGTGAGAATGATTATTTTTAAAGAATGTAGATGGTCTCTTTAGATACCGCATTTTAAACTTATTTTTCGTTTTGTATGTCAATATAACGTTTATATGTATATAAATCTGATCATTAATTTCAACCACAAACCAATAAAATTTTCAAAAATACCTCACAACCGCTGTAAAACTACCCCCGCGACATATCTCGCACGCAACCTCGTTTACGCTAATAGACACATGAGCGCAGGTAGCCCGGAAAGTACAGTCGGATCGTGCGCCGTGTATTTGATCAGCTGCTATATACGCTAGTGCACCAACGCGCGGTTCAATCGCATTCAATGTCATTCCGAATAGTACACCAGCAGCAGCGGTACGCTTCGAATGTTCGGGGTAGTCGCTGTAGCATAATGTTGACTGTTCGAGTGAGGGGCGGGCTGACACCACCGCTAGAATCGCTGATGATGACGGAACAGTGCAGCGTTGTAATTGCAGCATGTTGAATTTTGGGTTTAGTATTTTATACGAGAAATAGTCATTTTTATCGAGACGAGACTGTTATATATTCAATTACAGAAGCAATACGATGATAAATCTATAAATACGAGCTCGATTCGGTTCGAATGCAGTTGGTCCGGCTATATTTATAGAACCGATGTGCTGTACAAAACGTACGATATATGTTTTATGATAATTATTGGCAGGGGTTCAATAAAACCGACAAAAACATTTGTCGAACTGTTGGCGGCGGGAACGCGGGGGAAAAAAATTAACATCTATCAGCGCGTGTTTTTTTTCTGTCTGCAGCTGGCGTGCACGGAAGAGGTATAGATAATCCCATATGCGAAAGAGTTAATTTTTTGCCAAAACTACGAAAGTTTATGTATACACGTACATTTGTGCAAACAGCGATGTGTGCGCGTCCTACTTTTTCGCGAGCATTTTGACATTTCTAATTTAATGCGATTCGACGCGTAAGTCAAACGTCGTACATACACAGCACGTCAGCGTCATAAGTCAAGTAGAATTTTCGAACGGCCCGTTGTACGAGGAGATAGACAGTTCTATTTTTGGAAAGCCTAAAGGTTCTGGGAAAACATACATATATTAATATCTTAGCTAAATGTATATACCCAATTGGGACGTGCGGAAATATTCCGGGATTCCGGAATACTATAAATGGCAATGGCTGTTCGATAATCATGAACGAAATGGAAATAATAATATAGTAACGCGAGAGGGAGAAAGAGAGAGAGCTGATATGGAAAAGTTCGAATTTAAAATGCATAGCGTCTTCTTTCCTTAATTTGCATTTACCGCATTGCTTTATACGCCAACGCTGCTGCTCTACATTTGCTTTTCGCATCTTTTATAATAACAGTGACGCACCTATAATTAAATGTACTTTATTTGTAATAAAAAAATACAGCTCATCCACGCGTGATAATATAACACATATTAAACAATAAAGTAAAGTCAATCGATGTCGCTATAGTACCATATTGGCGAGAAAAAATTGTCGAAAACACCGAATAAAATAATTTTCCGACAATGTATCATAATGGTTTTTCATTAATTTAAAGACACTTTGGTCAATTCTTTCGATCCAGATTCGCTCTCCAAAATAAATATCTTTCTCTCTCCGATAATTACCCGAATCACCTAATGATTTCCACCCCAGCAACTTCTAATAACCCAAAAATTATAATTATTATAATTACAGAATCCGGCGGCGGGATGCCAGGCGTATCGGTGATCCCGCCCTACGGCGCGCCCCAGCAGCAGAAGCGCGACAGCGCCGTCTCTTACTGCGGCAAGCTCCTCGCGCCCCGGATATCGTTCACCGACGACACGATAGGTGAGTGCGTGCTGTGCGCCGTCGCCTATAGTGTGCTATCTGCATTTCAAATTTCGCGCGATCGTGTGGAGTTTTCGATCATTTTTTGAAGAATTGATTAAGAAGTAGGTCTTGGAGGGGGAAATGTGAGAACCCAAACTGGAACGAAATTCGATACGATGTATATACATACTTGAGAAAACTATATGGGTATCTGATGCAAAGAAACTTGAGCGGCGAGGAGATCGTTTTACCGTAGTGGTGAAAGAATTATCTGCTAATTTTAAGATAATATTTTACGACAATTTTTGTTTCCTCGGTATATGTGAAATTGATTTTTCAGCGCGATCTCGAATGTATGCTTATATATCAGTCGTGCAGTCTCTATTTTCCTGAAATTGAAGTACTAAAAAGTGAAAATATCGAAGTGAAAGGTATAGACCGCGAATCAAATTACCTTTCATTTTTTCTTTTTTTATAGCTTTTTCATCTAATAACATGGTCGTATTTTTTCAAATTACATGTCTTTTTATGCGACCGTAATAGCTTCCAATTTGAATAATATTATTTTATTTCAATAACCCAAGATCGAGATGCAGCGACGTAAACTTTTTCCCTCTCGATTTATAATTAAACCATGGCTTATGTTAATACATTATATAATTTGAATAAATTATATCGCATGAATCACAGTTTGATAAGGTGTTGTTAACCATTAACCATGCGCATAATACACGTATCCATAAATGAAATTCAATAACTTTGTAATTGATAGCAAATTCATTCATGCATTATGAACCGTAATACTTGAACTTTAGCGCATATACCACAAGCGCATGAAAGTTACATTTTCATCAAGACGGATGATAAATTATTAAAGTATAAACGACAAATACAACCATTTGATGTTACCATTACGCGACGCGCGCGTCTCGAGCACTTCCACAGAACTTTTTAACTTTCGTCCCCGAAAAGCGCATCGCGAAGTATACTGCCGAAAGTTCGCGTAATTTAATTATGTCCCGCGCAATTATTGCTTGTCGCGGCGTGAGAGTATTATAGAAACAGTTCGAGTGCTCCGAAACAAACACAAGTGGTCGCGATATATTGCTTTCAGCTAAAATATAAAAAATTAGCCGAGAGTGTTTTTTCTTCTAAATTGGGTAGAAAGGCGGTTCTAATTATTTTTGTTTTAATTGCTCGCCTTTATATACAGCGCGAGAGCACATATTCAGTGATTATATCGACGCGATGCGCCACCGGGGATGTATGCGCGGGCGTGTCGGAGTGGGATTTTAAAAAAATACAGTGCTCGCATTCTCTGCGCGTGGCATTTATCAATTTATTTTTATATCCGCTACTCTTTCAATTTGTAAGACTAGACTTTTCGGCGAACATTCGTGTGTATACATATAAAAATGGCTTTTTCGAAATTAGAAAGCTGCAGATGGTTATACGCGCGTCCAGTGAAAAGTAACAGATGTTTATTGTATTTTTTGTAGAGAGACACACGTGGCCTCTGTTCTTTTTTAGACGTAAAAATGAAATAATTTTCTGAGAAATAAAGGCAGTGAAAAACACACGCACATAGCGCCACGTGTGTAATATCGATAGTACATAAATTCATAGTACAACTCTAATGAAACTTTGAAAATTAGTCGTGCTTCATTGAAAAAAAAGCTGATATTAAACTTTCCCAATACGGAATTAACACAACAGAGATTCACGCATCTACAAAATACCTCTCTTTTGTCACTATAGGCGAGCGTCGAGTTTCAGACACGGGTTACTACCAGCAGCACCGCGACAGCGTGACAAGCCAGACGAGCGAGTCCAAGTCGTCCTCGTGGAAGCCTCGTGGCGGGAGGCTAAGCACCTGCAGCATCGGCAGTTCGCAGCCTCTGACACGGCTCGCTAGGCTTCTCAACCAACGGCCCAGCTTCACGCCCAGTGATGATATTCCACGCAGGCTGTCCTGGGAGAGGTGAGTGGCGCGCGTGCCTGTGGTGCGGATTATAGGGTAGTTTGTGGTTTAGCGGTATGTGATGTGGATGTGGAGAGTTTTTTATTGGTGGGGTGGTCGGTTGGGTATATAATAGTGTACACGTAGGAGATTAATAATATTATTTGAAAACTTATACGTGTTGTATATTATAAAGTTATATTGTGTTCTGAAATGAAAGGCAACATTGATCGCATAATAAAGAAAAATATCTGAAAAACAAAATTACAATCAACGCGCCGCTTGAAATATCCCTCGAAAATATACGGAATTTTCGTAAATATCGGTCAAGATAACACGTTCACGTATCAAAAGCTTGACACACGTGTCTGTGTGTGTCAGTTTACTGCAGAGCAGAGCGCGCGCGGCCGTTATTAAAAACTGATGAATTATTCATTGTTTATTCTGCGCAGCATTTTTTTTTCTCTCTCTTCTTCATCTATTTCTATAATATTTGCACGCTGGAGTGACTGCAGTGTACGGTAACTAGCACACACGTATACATTATACACACGTGTGTATAGTTCAAGCACAAATGACAAGACGTGAATGAAAAAGAAAAAAAAATGAAGATATGAAACTTCGTATAAGTATGTATACATGGCAGCGTGTGTAGTTTTCGTTTGATATTTGGGGAAGAATAGGTAGAATAGGTTTCTGAAAGGTGAAAACTTGATATGTGGAGTACATCATATTCTGAATGGAGAAAAGTAATATAAAATGTCGATAAATTATTAATTTTTACCAAAACGAAAAAAAATACACTATCTAACGATTACATGCTAATATACAAATTACCAAAGAAGCTTCGAATTCCGCATTTACTCTCATCCACTTAACCCTTTCCACTCGCAACTTCGCTCCTATAGAAAACCGGAAGCCAACGACGACTTGAAAGAAAAGAAAAAACAGAAAAATCGGAAACAATCGTCGTCGGTTCTCTCTCCTCTCTCCGCCCACGCCTTATATACTTACCCTCAAAAGAAATCCGCGTCGGCCTCGCGTCAAGCATTTTTCTTTACGACATTGTCGCTGTTGTCGCGCTTAGAAAAGGGGAATAATAATCTGCCTAAGTGCTCGGCGGCGCGGGCGCAATTTCGTCGAGATTCGCGGCGCGCGCGTATAAAAGAGGCGGACCTGCATACCACCGCGAAACTTTTCCGCGAGGCCGTTTCGGGGCTTCGCGCGGATGGGCGCGCGTTTCTTTTTTTTTAGTGGATGGGGGAATAGTGAAGTCTAGCTGGGAGTTGAATTATATTTTTCTTGCGATATGGGTTGAAGATTTTAAGTTGCGAGAAAAGCTTTTTCCAGAAAGTTGTAACAATGTGTTTCTCTTTCTAATATCGGAAAAGAATGAATAATAATGATTTACGTAGGTTCCGACTGCGAATGGGTTTTTTCAATTTTTTTTGTTATTCGCCGGGAAAGATATAAATTTCGAGAGTTCCAGTTTGTATATTGAAAACGAGCTATATACCACTGACAGAAACATATTTACACTATGAAATAGGTGCCTCGTGGTACTTTAACACTTTTGAAAAACTTTTTTTTAACAATTTTCAACTAAAAATACGTACATACATATACAACTGACAGCCCCTACATACTTTTTGAAGAAGTATAAGATCAAGTATAATACAGTTACATCACGGCCATATATACCTATATTAAATTTTCATATATACTTTGAACGAGTTTTTGCAAAATCACGCGTAATTCACCCACGTCCGCCTTCGCCAGCGATTTTCGCTCACAATATACGCGGCCAGCGCGACCTTTCGCAATTTTCATATCCCGTTGTGATACATACATTTTTCCAGATATAACAAAGTGCGTCCTTTGAAGTTAATTTTTTTCATTAAACCCCATTGTCCCCGCGAGCTCTCAAAAGCCTGCAGAAAGTACAAAAGACCGGCACCGCGAGTAAAACAATAAGGAGCGAGCGTGAAGAGAACGAAATTCAAACTAAAAAGAAATCAGCCCTTTGTTACAATATAATATATAGGCTACGCTATAATTACTCCTTCTCTTACTTCCCGAAAATTACGCAACCCCCATTCTCTCCTTTAATCGCGATGAAATTTTCATCCTCGCTTGTTCGCGCCACTTAATTCGCAAATGGAGGCGATGAGCGACGACACGCGCACCCGTCATATATCCTTTTAAAACCCGGCGCAAAGTCAAAGGTACACAGTACACACGCAGAGAGAGAGCGCCGGTAACGAGCGCCGCCGGCTGAGTAATGGAGACGGACACGGACGTGCCTTCGGACGCGCGGCCCCCTTTTCTCCGTAGGGGTTGGCGATTTTCTTTCTTCTTTTTCCTCCTTCTGCTTTGAAGTGCGAAGGCATAGACACTTTTTTGTTGTTATAGGTTTGTGAGTGAGTTTTGATGGCGAGTGGGTGATATAAAGGTTATGAATTTTTGAAAAGATTTTTTAAGGTTTTTCGAGTAGTGTGAAAGTGAAGGGAAAGTCGATAAAAATAGTATTTTTATTCTTCTTAATGTAAAATTCATTTTATATCGATATACAATCTCTTTTTAGTAAAAATTTCTTGTTCAAAAAACGTTTTTATCTTTAGCATAGAGTAAAGAAAGATAATTTTCCTCGTAAAACTAAATATCGAAAGTTCCGCGGCGATTTTACTTTACATTTTAAACTTGTTGAACAAAGTAGTTTGAAAATTGACAAAACTGATTATTCATTTTTCAGTTTTAAGGTTTGAGAAGTGTATAACCACCTTAAAGCGACTATATACACGAGAAATAAGATTTATAATACGACGCGCCCATCCCAGAGAGTTAAAGCAATGTCAACAAAATTTTCGCTAAAAAAATACACCTTTCGTTACGTTTAAAAGTCAAATTAGCATTTCGCATTAGCCGAAAATTTATGCGCAAAAACCGGCCAGCGGGAAAATCAGATTTATCAACGCGGCCCCGCGCGAATTTTGCAAACAATTTCGCGATTAAAACGAAATTAACATTTAAATCGGATTTACGTTTTAGTTAATTAACGTTAATCAATTTAATTATTAGCTCGCTGCCTCCCCCTCTCCATTGTTATTGCCCTACGCTTTTCGCGAGTATATAGCACTAGGTCAATCAGCTCGCATAGAGCGATGAAAGGATGAGGAGAAAGATCAGCCGAGCGGATTTTCCAATAGTTTTTATCATCCGGAGCGAGTAAACGTATAGCACAGCGAGAGAATTCCAAGAACCAGCGTTTCCCCTTTTTGATAATTTTTTGCGATTCCTTCGCCTTCTTCTTCTTCATCTCTAACGAACCCTCTCGATGTATATAACGGAATGGAAATTGGATTTCGTGCTTACTTTGTACCCTGAGTACGCGAGTTGAGTACATATGGAATGTGATTTTAGTATATAAAAGATAAAAATATATAACTAATGAAACTAAAAACTATACTGTTTTTTTTTTTAATAATTGTTAGAAATAATTTGAAGAACTAACGAACGTTAATCAACAAAAACACTTTAAAACATTCGCACTAGCCAACACACACACAATAGCAACCGATAAAATTGCTCGTCGCGTTAAAGCATTCTTTTGTCACGCAAAAATCGAGTGACCGAGATAAAAAAAAACGCACCGCGACGACGACGACGGGCGTACATAAACGAATAACGCGCGTAAAGAGATTTGCTCGTTAGTATATATACCAGTTGCGAGCAATACGACGAAAAAGTCAAGAGGCAATCGATATTTTTTGTTTATTCTGTTTCTTGCGATTCACGTGATGATGCGGTTGTTGTGTGTCGATTCGATTGTCGCGCGGTTCTATATTAAGAAAAGTCTATTTTTCTCCTTTATATCTACACTTGTGTGTGTCTTTTACACCTGTTTTTATACGCGTAAAGTTTAAGTCACAAATATTTACCAAATACGCATATAGCGAAACTAATAAAATGCATCGTAAAGTGTAGATATACTTACTCATGGTTATATACACAGTAGAAGAACAATGAATTTGATTGCTCCCTTCAATTCTTTTATTGTTGTCGAACTGAGGTATTTCGATTGTAACGCTCCATATATACATCCCGAATGGTTGATTTAATATCAGACGGCAAACAATCTCGCATATCCCGGGCGCAACAAAGGAATCTCTCGCTATGCGCAGAATGAAAACTCGCTTTTATAATACTCTCTACGCTGTTCTTTCATCACAGCCTCTGACCTACGCAGACATATTCCTTTACCCGCCTAGTCTCTCTCTCTCTCTTTTTTTTCAAAGAAAATAGTTTCTGCAAATTCTCGAGAAATCCATATATGCGATTGCTAAAAGGAATATGAAGAGAGCTTCAAGTTGGCCTGATTTCCTTGCAATCCATTTTCTTCCCTCTCCTCTATACGATAATAATAATTTCGTATATAGTGTCTACAATGCAGCTTTGCCCCTTCGGGCTGAGAGGGCCAGGCAATCTGCGAAATAGTTTTATCAGGTATAGCCGCGCGTAATTGACTTGCGTCGAGATTAAATCGAAGATTAAGGAAAAACTCGGTTTCGACTTAATCTCATTTTAAGACAATCAAGGGCTATCTTTCGGATTAAACCGTTCGCTTCAATTTTCCCTTAGGGTATAGGCTGTCGCGCGAAACTGAACCTTTTATTATAACGTTTCGATAATTTTCGAAAACACCTTATTATGTAAATTATTATAAATGTGTACATTTTAGATAATACCTAAAACCTAATGCATGGCCAAAATTGTAAATATCTATATTCTGCCATTAAGTTTTCATTAATAATAAAATAAACACACACATAAATAAAATGTATGTGTCTCATATACTATGACGGTCGGATAAAAACGTGAATTCGTACGCTCTCGTATAGAAAGAAATTGCCAGATGTAAGGACTATGCTTACCACCCAGTTTCCTATAGTAAAAAGTGTATATACACTCATATTTCCTCCGCCAAATAGAAACAGCAGTAGTATACCGGCTCCTCCTCCAGGCATCCGCATAGGTATAAGTGACCGAGGGTATACCGAAACCACAAGAAAAGGGCGGGCCACCTACTTACATGTATATCACCAGCATAATTCCACCATTTAATTCTCTTCACACCCTTATATACATATTTCGCACTTACTTATACTTCAACACGCACACCAACCCACCCCCTTCTTTGTATACCTGTAGACGTGAGTGCGGGAGTTCTGGGTCCTGCCTGCCACGTAGCAGCAGCATCGACAGCATGGCCGAGTGGTCGCTGATGGGCGGTGGTCTAGGCAGCACGTCTGCCGACTCGGACGCCGACCTTGTGATACAGCCGGCCAGCAGCAGCAGCACGACGAACGCACTATCGGCGAACAACGGAGGCTGTAGCTATCTGCTGGCGAGCGAACGCAGCGGGAGTTTTGCTGAGGTGCCGCCACCGAAACGCAGCCCCAGCCCGTTGCTGGGGTCCAGGGCTGAGAGGCTCAGTCTCGTGTCGCCAAGTATTGGCAGGAGGGTCAAGGGCCATAGAGCTGTGCTCGGTGAGTTGTGTGATGTTTGCTTGCTTCGTTGTTGTGCTTTTTTCGTAAGCTGCGTGGATTGATGGGTAAACTTGAATGGCTGCACGGTTGGTTTGTAGTTTTGTGGTTTTTGTTGATGTGGGGTTGTAATGTCGGAAGCTTTCGCAAGGATATTGATATAATTTTTGTTGGAAATTATTTTTGTAGAGGTAGCAGTAGCGATACACCGTAAAAATCGTGATGAGAGAGTGGCTTTTCTAATTGTATACAGACGACAGAGTCTGGTACTAATTTTATAAATTTTACGTATAAAATTTTATTGTATATTGCATAGTTTTATATATATACGAATAAACGTTATTTTAGTTACGACAAAAAATTCTGCAACGCTGAATTAATGCAGTAATAATTTATACCAGGTACTAGTGAATAATAAATAATATTAATAATATGAATAATATTTTTAACTCCAATAAGTAAACCTTCCCAAATTATTATTTCGAGTGTGCCATATATTTTATTAAGATGATGAATTAAATATTTAATTATTTTAATTGCCATTAAATAATCTACACTGACAGTTCTTAGGATACGTATTGAAAATCGAATGTTCGATGTCCCTCTTCTCCCTACATTAGCACAGCAGACGACGTTTTCACCAACCGAGTATTATTACGAGCAATTATATATATATCCGATTGAGATTTCAATTTTAAAATCGTATTTATAGACAAAATTCAAAGCGTTTAAAAATACTCAGTCTGCTAGTTCACTCAGCGCACTGATATTTTAAAATTATCCCTCACCTATAATTAGCAACTTTTCTTGCTTCTAGCATTAATTCGCAACAAACAATATTACACATCCCTCTCGCGGACAAAAAAAAACACGAAAGCCCCGCACGTCGCTAATTAGGCAAATGAATATTTATCCTACTGATCGGCTTAATAATTCAAGATTCGCCAGGTGCGGGGATAAAAATAGCTTCTCGTCGGTCCCATCCTCGATGCAAATGCGCTTTACTCGAGAAAGATAGAACGAGAGTGAGAGAGGCATATAAAGATATTGGACACGAGCGGCGAAAATAGAAAAGTTTTCTGCGAAACTTTTGTGTTATTACGAGGTAGCGTGGCGCTATCAATCTTTCGCCGAGTTTTCCGGGCGCGCGGTGCAGGGATCGCAAAAGTACAGAACGCGTTTCGTTGAAAACTTGGGTAGGTAGGTATACAACGATGGCAAATTTCGCTCGCGATATGACTGCCGAGAGAGTGAGAGTGACAGCTTCGAAGTTCGTTATAGTGTTTTGAGAGAGCAGGAAGATACTTTGATCTCGGGATTAGGGTGAGTTTATTGTTTGTCGATTTATTTCGCTGGAGTTAATGATGATGTCGTGTAAAGTTGGACGATATTGTAGTGTTTTTTATTAGTAATTTGAGTTTGGATTACACTAATCCTCTTATTTCTTGTCGTGATAATTACGCGCGATATACGAAAAATTTATTCTTCCGACGATTATCACTACCGGGTATAACCATAACTTTTTCTTCTAATTTAAAAATTCATTAAGATTTGTTTGATCGAAGCTTATAAAGTCTAGTCATCACCTTAAACCAGATTATTTTATAATTTTACGAGGGACAAACTCTCACGTTAATAGGGTAAATTCACAGGAAGCGAGGACGTGAATCTTTTAAAATTCCTGGAGGAAGGCGCTATGGGTGCGGAAAAGTTGGCTCCGCGCGTTATGAGATTTTTACACTCTTGGATAACTTGAAAGATTATTAATTAAAAGGGGCTCGAGGAGGAAGTTGGGCGATAATTATTTTTTCCCGTGAAAAAAGAAACGCGGTATAAGAGGATCACGCCGTATTATAAAATCGTCGCGGGAATCGAAAAAAATTCGTTACTTTGCTCGATTTTATGCGCAGCTTAGTAGATGCGAGATAAACAGCTCGGTATAATTCAATTCCGGGCTTATTGGTATTTGTTGTTTCTGTGAGTGAAAGAATTTCATTTCGCTGCGCGCGGGGAAAATAAAATGATAAAAACTATATTCTCGGTTTGGCCCTGGGAGAAGGCTGTTATATTATCGAATGGCTTTCAACTTCCTCAATTTTTCAACTTACGTTATTATTACAAAAAAAAAATTAGCAACATATTATTATCTTTTTAAGGATATTTTTAACGTACTTAATGAACATCAAAAACCCAAATCTATAAAAAAACCAAAAATACATATTATAACCGGATAAAAACTTTTTTCTATTAAAATTACCATTATTTCAATACAAAAATAATATCAAAAATTATATTTTTCTCTCGCTGCTAAAGTCCATCCTCTCATCAAGACGATTTACAACAGCGAACAAAAACCAACCATCGCCCAATTCAAGTATTTTAAAATTCACTCGCCCCTCGCACTCGATGTACAATATTACCACCGCGGAGATAAATGGGGAAATAATACGGTAGAAGCGCGAGCGCATTGCCGAGTGATTTCGAATTGTCGGCTTTAGAACGATTTGAAGGTGACAGTGATGGGTTGTTGGTGGAATGGCGCTTTCAGGTTTGATTTTTATCGTCCTGGAATTTTCCCTATCCGGGGGAATATTGAAGGGGAAGATTTTATTAACGTTTTAAGAAATACTAAATTAACGAGGTAGTTTTTCGAATTGAACGATACTCCAAAAAGGAATGATGTTATAATTATAGAAATATTAATTACAGAGGTTTCGATATAGAGTAGAGCTGAATCGCTAAAACTGTATTATTCTTACGGCGAATATATAATATTTCAGTTATTTATAAATCAATCAGTACAATAAGAACACATTTTGATGATGGACGATTGCGCGATTTACAGTGTTATAGATATTTATTGCTATTGCAAAACGTGTCGTAAATATTTAAAGCACCGAATGAAAAATTTGGCGTATACGTTTTTCCGATGTGAAATTTTAATAGATATTCATAAAAAGAAAAATTCGTACCTTCAAATATTTCAAAAACAAGTGGAACCAGATTAAACGAAAAAATTCAATTTCATTTGCTAGTGGGCAGAGTTCCAAATATGTCATGCGGACTTCATGAATCTTTTTCAACATCAATATTTTTACTTTATACCAGTTATGAATTTTAGGGCTGCACGAGAGCAAGATAATCTTACAATATTTCTGTAATTATTGTCCCGCTCTTTTACATTCTTGAAAATTTTCTCTCTTGACTTGGACTTACCAGTCAATATGAAAAGTATGATTATCTTGTCTTGAAATTCTTGATATCATATTGGAGTTACGCAGACGTGCGACAGTAAGCGAGTCAATGATTAGAAAAAGGTATCTCAAAGCCAAATACCCGGAAAACACTAGGCCCACGGAGTTAGATACGCAAATGTGCGACAAAAAGCAAGTCGATTATATAAAAAAATGTTAAACCTAAATAGTCGGAGCACGCGAGGTCTATACGTAGAAGAGGAAGGCACGCAGACGCTGCTTTTGAAATCCTCATTCTCAATTTTTTAAATCGTGATTTATCTTCAATAATAACTCGCCTACTATTAATTCTCTCCGTGCTACTTTTCAATATATCAACCACAAAACTACACTTTCTATCCTTTGAAAAGTCCTCCAACATCTAATATTTCCCACCTCCACCCAAACAATACAAAGACATAAATAAATTTCACCTCTTATACCTATATAATACCATCGATCAAGAACCGCAGCGCTCCACCGCCTCTATAAACCTCAACCTGCTCTCGCTGCCACCTGACTCCCCGATCGATACCAATCAATCCTCTATGTATCCTCCACACACCTTTTATTTCTATTCAACCGTATTATATACTACACACACTCTCGTGAAGCGATAGAAAGGCCCGTAGTATAAGAACCGCGGGGCCCGCCATTCGTCAGCGAGGTACGCCGTCCAGCCAATCGCCAGCTACGAACAGGAGTATAAGAAAGAAACAGAGGGAGAGGAGGAGAGAGGAGAACTACGCGGAGCGAAAGTGTGTGTCCGCAGTCGGCAACGAGCGGCGATCGAGTGCGAAAGACACACGCGCGCAGTCGTGTGGAGGTGAAAAAACGTACGCACAGTGCGTGTAGCACGTTGACGATATAGCTACACACACACGAGAGTGTAAGAGTGAACGATACCACATTATAGTGTCTCGATCTCGCGAGTGAAGGCGACGGTATACCACCGACGCCACAGTGTTATACCACAAAGACGCGCGAGTATAGAGGAAGATGTAAAAAGTTCAGCGACCCGTGGCCACAGGACAAAAGCGAGTGTATAGTATAGCTGCAGGGAGTTTCGTTGATTCTAGCGCGAGGTGAGAAGAGATCGCCGGCGGCGGGTGACGCCGGTGATATTATTCGCCATCGGGAAAATGTAAAGTGTGTCTCGCGAGAAGAAGAAGACCGAGCGAATACATATAGCTAGTGGACGAAGGAAAGAAAGAACGAAGGAGAAGCGGAACCGGTTTTCGGAGTGCATGAGTAGCTATCTCTCTCACCGGTGGTATATACCTTTAAAAGTCGTGTGTGTGTAGCGGAGGGTGTATCCGCGAATTTTGGTCCTGCGTTAAATATATATCGCCCAGCATCACGGAGCTCAAGCGGCCTACAACGCTCCGCAAGATCCATGCTCCATGGAAGACGAGCGCGTGCCTAGGTTCGTATTATGTATTTTATATGCTTATAACGTTTTTATAGGAGAACTACTGGCTCGCGAGAGGTGAATCAGGATGATGAATTATTCAGTGTCTGTCGTTCCGCATCGCGGACTGATTCATTTCGCGATGGATGTCTTTTGTTCGGTACGCGGAGGATTGGGTTCAGTGGTGTCCGGAAAATTGATGCTTTAAGCGGTTCATAATGTTTGTTATTGTATTACGGCAGGTGTATGAACAGGCAATGCGTGGCGTGTATAACTATATATTATAAATACACTTTAAAGTAACCCAAGATGCGAAGATATATAGCCCGCTTTTAATATATATAAAACAGTTTACCTTCCATTCATCCCCCGATTTTTAAAAAATTTAAAAAAAAAAAGAGAAGAGCGAATCAGACAAGCAGACGATCACCGATTTTGCATATAATTCAGTACGCATTATACGCACATTTTCCCTCTCTCGCAACGCCACAACCAATAGCCGTCAGAACCGCGTTTGCGCGTTAAGGAGGTCGCCCGCGATAAATCTCATCCGCGCGCGCAGCGACGCGTTAATTGCACGCCCGATTGTTTAAACCATAATCCCCTCCTCTATACGTTTGATAAGACCGCGCGTGGTGTGTTTATCAATCGGATATATCGCTTGTATATATAAACATCACACGCGGCAGTTGGAAAAACGCTGTGGCAGTGGGGAGAGAAGTTAATTGCAGAGAGAGAATTACGCGGGCAGAAGAGAGGCAGTATATAATCGCCTTACGCCTCGGCAAGCGAGCGCAGCCTGACTTCATTATGTTAATGCACAATCTTGGAAAACTCGATGAGCGCTCGGCTCTCTCGATCGATTTTATATTACCCACTTCCGTATAAACGGCCTTCTTCTTCTTCGTAACGGCCGTTTTTTTTTTCTTTCTTTTAATAATCGTGTTGGAAATTGTTTTCGAGCTGGAAGATGGGGGGAAAAAAATTGTTGCTTATATACAATCGTGTGTGAAAAGCGCCCTACTACTGTTTCCTGTCGCCGTGTATATGTAGAGTGAGGGAGGAAGGAACGCCGCACCTGTTGTCGTATATATTTGTACGTTGGCGTATATTATAACGCACTACACCGGGTGTCATAAATCACGGGTTATTATTTTTTTTTCTTCTTCTCGCGCGAAATATGAAGTCATTCGAAAAACTCATCTTTTCGAATGATTGTACGAATTCGCGCGGCGAGTTATGATGAATGGCGCGAAGCGTTGCGTAATTTTAGGATATTATAATATACACGAGGGACCATTTTGAAGGTTCTTTTTTTATTTTACACGATTTGGGAGCGAAAGGCGATTTGGAACGACCGTTGGAAGAAGTAAGAAGGGAAAGGAAAGTAGGCTAGGAGTAGTGATGTGTAACACAGTCTGACATTATGTAACACGGTTGTGCTGTGTATACAACCTCTCAATGCAACAAAAAACGAAGAAAATTCTACAACCACGATAAATAATGTAACCCTTCTATTTTTTTTTATTTACTTATAACCATCGATCGATTGAAAAACTATATATTCCCACACGAATTATCATAACCGCCCGTTTTTCTACATCACCCGGTATAGAGCCGGACACGAGCACGCAGCGGCTAGCAGGTGCTCTTTGTTCAACGTCCGCATGTGCTCGTAACGTACCTACACGCCTATACACGGGATTTCAGGATATACATTGTCCCGAGGCTTCCTTTTATCCCCGACGACGGGGCGTAAATATAATTAATACGTAATTAATCTTTTTTGCGCGCGCATATTATATTTTCGCCGCGCGGGATTTCGGAGTGTGAGAATAAGCCGGTGCTCGCGGTACCGGCGACTATATAGCGTAGGAGTTTATGAATTTGAAATGGTGGTTGCGGTGCTGTGTTATTAGGAGTAGTAGATCGTAATCGTGTGCTGTTATACACTGGAATTATCTTAATTGTCGCGGGTATATTGTTATACGTTAATTTTCAATGATTATAATAATGTATGTTGGTTACAAAAAAGAATTTGAATTTAAACAAATAAAATAAACAAACGTGCGGTCATAAATTAAATGACAAAATTCCACTCGAATCGCATAATCGCAGCCAAGTATAAAAGATCATCCCATAAGAGCAGCCCCAAGGCTATACACTACGCGCGAGCTAAGCACAATCTTAATCTCAAAGACGCTCTCGGCTTCGTCTCAACCCCAACCGCCTCTCTCTCAGGTTGCATTCAAATGTACTCGACGCAACGAAATTCGAGTTCACCTGCGCGAAGCAGCAACAGACAACAGCCGTTTGTACTATCCTACCACTACTCGCACAGCTGTCACGAACAGCTCGTTCGTTCACTAACGCGAGCGACTGAACGCGGCAGTCTTCGCGTTTCCGCTCGGCCGAAAGGTTCTCTCGTCGTGCAGGAGAACGACTGTCTCTATATATATATATAAACGGCCGTTAGTTGTATACCGGCGGGATTGGATTGTTTACGCGGACGATTGTTGGTTAGTGAAAAGCAGAGTTGTGTGTGTTACAGTGCCGAGGGAGGACCATATTATGCCATGAGGAGTGTACGGGACGCCGGTCAGAGGTATAATTTATATGTATGCTTTATTGGTTGATAAAGCTTTGTCGAGTGTGAATATATTATTTATTCTTAAATAACAACGGGCTGTGTATTTTATCGGAGAATATAATATAATAGCGGCGTGTGAATTTGTGGAATCTTCAAAAGTTTACTTGGAATTGACATTATTCGCGTTTAATTAAATATATGTACTGTCGAACACGCGTCGCTCTCACCCGGTAAGTGTGGAAACACTTTCGCGGAATTCCGCGAGAGAGAATTTCCCACGCGGAAATAAATCACACATCGCGCTGCGGTACGGTTTCGCGCTGCACATTTTCCCGCGCTTTCGTACGTCTTCGCACACCCACATATATATATACTCTTTCCCATTTCTATAATAAACTTCAAGCACATTTCTCCGCACTTTTACACACGAAAATTTTCGACACGTGTGTGTATTACTTTTCTCTCGTGTACTTATATATGCGAAAGTGTGTATATGTAAAGAGAAGAAAAAAGTATATTTAATGTTCATCGACATATTCGGCGCGCGCGAATGCGAACAAATCTCGGCGATAATCTCTGTACGCTCCGCACACGCGCAAATTTTTATAGCTCCGGAAGGAGTTTTCCCCTCTCGCCCGAGCGATAAATCTCGCAGCTCGGGTTTCCTCCGTCGGATCCAATTTATTTTTCACCGTTCGAAAATAAATTCAACGCGCCTGTCTTTTCGTTTCGCTATATTTCGTTTTTTTACCCCCTTCTCCTTTCGTTTTTTTTTATTCACAGGGTGGGCGTGGTTAGTGGTAGCAGATATATATTATATTGGGATTGTGGTCAGGTGCGCAGGTAAGCGGGTCATTAGGGTTTCACGCGAGCGGAGTATTGATGATGTATACGCGGAGCGGAAGAATGTAAAGTTTATATGATTCTTATATTCGATGCATCTGTTTTACCTTTTGTCTGTGCTATATAATAATATGTGATCATAATAATTGACCTTTATACCTCATTTATAAAATTAATATTCTTCTGTCGTAAAGTGTCAGTATAAAAATGCTGACTTTCAAATTTAACGAGTATTATTATTGAATTATTAAACGAGAGGGCGAAAATATTACCAGAGATTTAATAAAAAATTTTTAATTTTACACCGCTGATATTAATCATAGATATTAAGTACACGCGATTAAAAACGCGTTTCATTTCGTTTCAGTTTAATTCGTTCTTTATAAGATTTTAAAATATTATTGAAATTACGAGCGTAATATAATTTACCTTTTAATTTCATTACAAGCCACCGCAGCAGCAGCCCACGTCCAACAAAAAGAGGATATCTCTCATATATACAATCCCGATAAAAGTCGAGACGCATGCATGATGGATATTTATATATATCGGTGCAATTGAACCGCACTAATTCTAAATAAAGCGGCGCGTGCACATATAATCTAAAAATACGCGGAATCTCTCTTTCTCTGTGTTTCGAAACCACGGCAGAAGTGCGCGCGTTTTTCACGAGTATCGTCCGATTGAATATAGTTTTGTCCCGCACTCGCTTTCGACCGTAACTCATCAGAATTGCGGGCGACGGCGGCGACGTTGAATTTTCTCTCTGCGATAACGTAACGAGATTTCTAGTCTTTCACCGCGCCCCGGCGGTGCGCATAGTCTTTTTGCGCTTTGACGTTTCGCCTTTCAGCGGAAAAGTGAATTGGGACTTTCAATTCCCTCCCTTTCTCTCTCATACTCGCTGTTTCATTATTTTTTCCCTCGCACACATGGGAGCGCCTTTTAGTTTTAGCGCGATGAATAATTCTTTATTAGGGGTGAAGATGAGGGAGGGAATTTTTCCTGACGCGTGGTTTGAACGTTGGAGAATTATTCGTTGAACCGAACACATGCGGCATTCATTAATTTATATTCGTTTGCCAATATATTAAACGTTTAATTTATTTTATATATCGCTTTTCGAGAACAAATTCGCCGTTGAATTATTCAATTCGATCGCTGAAAATTGTACATGTCGTCGGTCCACTTATCAATGTAAACAACAAAAAGCACGATTTTTCTACATTTTATAAATAAATTTATGACGCACACGCGGTTGCATACATTATCGTACGACACGTGTGGCAAACAATATTTTTAACATATACGTTGACCAACTAAAAAAAAACCATCCGCCCCCGAACAGAATACAATAAATCCCCCTGATTTTTCTGCCAATAAACGTCACTCTAATCAATCGGCCAAACTCTCCGCAGCCCCGCGCGCTATAAATATACCCCCACGCCGAAATCACGCCCATATAGCCTCGGCGCATCCAATCCAATCCCCGACACAGTGTTTTTGTCTAGGTAGACGCGCGTAAAAAGAGACGGATTTGCGCTATACGAGAGAAAGTGGAAATTAAGTTCCCTTTCGGCGGCTCTCGCGGCTCTAATCCGTGCGCGCAGGTCGTTCAAATTAACGCGCGCTTTCTTTTTTTTGCTCACGCGTGCGTGTGTGTACACACTTTCGTTCTAGCGATAGCGATCTGAATTATGTGTGCGTGAGTGCACGTTCTCGATTCGATAGGTTTTCCGAAGCGACTATATACTATAGTTGCTGTTGATTTTGTTTCTAAGTACAAAGAATAGCGAAACAAAGTTGCAACGACGCATTTGTATGGGCGCAGGCCGAGGGGTATGAAGTTTCGAAGTGATGTATATAGTGTACAAGACTGACGCGAGAGTTTTCAATGGGATAGTTCGTTACTGCAGTTTGTTGTTTCGCTTATAAGATTAGATTATTCCGGGCCGCGTGTAAATCTAAGTATACATAATTTTGCTATAGTTGTAACGAGCTAATTAAATCTTGAAACTCTCGGCATATGACGAAGTGGCGCACGTGTTGTTGTTGTTAGAGATAACAACGGAATCGTGAAATTAATACTCTGCGGATCTCCGCGTGTAAAAATTATCTAGACACAATGTCAGCGGCGAAAGTCTAATAATTCTATAGCCCAACCATGTGGGAGTATCTCAGGCTCTTCCCTCGACTTTTGATTTTCCGCATAGAGATAGCGCGTCGTCTGGGAAAACTTTACCCGAGCTGCGGGAAAAATGGCCAGTCACAACTTTCACCGTGCTCCCATTGACCCGACTTTTTTTTAACTCTTCTGTGCACGCTATAATAATAGAGTATATATACGGAGATGAAAGGGTATTATATTCACGACGAGGGAATGAAAATTTTAAATTAGCCAGGTATGTGAATATTTTTAATTGGATGATCCTTCGGTCTCGTTGTATACTATACCACGATTGATATATAATCCTTAATCAAATCTGAAAAAGAGTTCCAGCCAATCGCGTTACTTTACACCGTGTACCACAAAAAGTGTAACACAAAACGCTCGTTAAAAGCTATACCATTTTGTCATATCCAGCTTAAAAATAAGGGACACGCGGGCATCACTATTACAGCGAAAAAAGCGCTACCTACTCTTTCTCTCTGCGCACACATATTTCGTCGACGGGGCGCGCAAATGTGGTAATCCCAGTGGGAGGAGGGCTTTTAAAGCCGCGGCGCGCGCTGAGAGAGCGTAATTACGGAAAATTCCAATTTTCTTCGCGCTCGAGTGTCTTTCGAGCCCTATAACCACCGGAAAATACACGCGGCGAGATTGAAATTTTGCCGACGGGTACCTGAGATTTCTTTTTTGGAATCGAGCCCTCGTAATATTGGCGGTCGGAGGCGAGCGCCTTTTTTTATTATTCGCACTTTGAGTGTATTGCGTTGCGATGAGCGGGGTTGCAATGGTATAAGGGGTATCTGTCAATTGTAAGGAAAGATATTTGTGTGGATTTTTTACTCGAATGTATGTTATTTTATTCGAGATTGAATGAGAATCCCTTTGAATAATGTGCATAATAATTTTAGCAAAAATAACGAGGCTTGATATTTGTTTTACCTCGTCGTCATAATATTACACAGGTGTAATATAAAGTTTATCAAACGAGAGTTTATTATTATTACAGATGAGTTATTTAGTAAATTTTGAACACGATTTACTGTAACGTAAATAACTCTAAATAAATATACATATGTTGTGTGTATTGCAAAATATGGTTGTTTACTGATCCGCAACCGCGAGTGTCCCCAAAATATAGAATAAAAAAGTGAATTTGAAAATTTGCAAGTGCAACTGGAACATTTAATCAACAGTATTTTTTATATATTAAAAAATCACTTGGTAAATGATGAAAATAATGGAGACATTCATCGACCCAACATAAAAAATACAGTAAATGAAACCTTTAAAAAATGTATGATCCAAAAGGATGTACCTCCAGGAAATAGTATTCGCAAGGACAAATCGTATGTGTATTAAAAATTCATCAAATCGATAATTCTTTAAGAACACCGCCGTAGGATGCATCTACCTACGTCTATACGAGCAAACACCAGTGGCAAACGCTTATAATATACCTATACCCGCGTCCTCACCTTCGACCCTCATCAACCGTCCGATCCCGAAACAATACCTCCATCCTACCTGTCATTTCCTCACAGCCTCACTCCTTACCTCACATCCTAAAAAAAAGAATAATAAAAAAGAATCTCTACCTACAGACGCCCGCGCGCTCACGAGAGAAAAGTGCATGCAACAGCATATATACACGGGGTCCCACCATATATACTTCTCCACATACAGCATGGCGGGGGTCTCTCCCCCCACCACTCGCCCCCTCTTCCGCGGGGACCCATCTAACGCTCAGCTCGCGCGCGCAGTACAGGAATGCGCGTGCGCCAAGCAGCAGCTGTTTTCAGCGTGTACGCGCGTCCTGTCTCTCCAACGGCTCTTTCGAATATAATACAAGAACCGCGGGTGGGTGTGTACGTGCCGAGTGGAAAAGAGTCACATCACGTGAATGTGAGGTGAATTAAAAGTGCCCAGTGATACGCGAGTGTCTGTGTGTAAGGAAGAGAAGGATATACGGAGGTGTATGTGTGCGATGATTACGCGAGACTGGGTGTCGGTAAAGCAGAGGACGAAGCAGCAGCATCCGCGGTCATGCGATGAGTACGCGGCCGGCGAGAAGAGCAAGGAGAAGCAGCATTGGTGTTGTTGTAGGTGGTGGTAGAGATACACGAAGAAGGCTGCGACATACAAGCGTCTAGGTAAATATATTTCGGTGTAATATAGATAGATTTAGTTATGGAGCAGCAGCATTGAATCGTGGAAAAAGTACCTATAGCGACGTTCTCACTCTCTCTCTCTCTCTCCCTCTCCGTTTCGGATGTACATACAGTACAGAGATATATATACATATAGTAGTAGAGCGAAGCCTCGGGGACGGGTAAAAGTTATTTCCCTTCGGCTGCTCATTAAAACTCGTTAAATCTGTTAAGCCAGCGTGACGCGCGATGAGAGAAGAGCTGAAATTTTGATTTCATGTGCTTGGCTTTCTCTCTTGCTCTCTCGAGGTTCATACTCCGATTTGTTGATTAGTGTATTATTATGTCGTAAGGCACACTAATTAGTTCGAGTGTAGGTACTATTGATTTGGGATGCGTGGAAAGCTTGTTACGTTTTTTTCGAGGAAACGCAGTTTACTCGTGTGATACGTAATAGAGAAATTTAATTTTTCATTATTAAACGGTGAATGGTTACTGGTACGAGGATGGATAGTATCCGCAATGTCGAGTTAATAACTCACTGATCTCTATTTTATGCTGGACGAGTACATTAATTAAAAAAAGTTAATGGTGGCGAGACATTTGCTAGATGTGGCGCAAAGAAATTCATAATATTATCGAAGTTTCTATCTCTTGCAAAAGTTGGAATTACATTATGAACCTTTATTGGCACACACTATTGTATGGGAGGGGAAAAAAAAAATTCCGTCTATGGAAAAGTTTTTACCCATTTTATTGTTTTCCTTTTCGGTATATAATTATTGTAAAAATTATAATTCATACCAATCGTAAAAAGTGAACAATTCAATTGCAAGGAAAAAATATAAAATTTTATTTCTTTTTTCTCCACTTCCAGACGGGGAAATTCGCATAAAGAAAGCGTGATATATAGAGTTGAACCATAAACTTTCAAAAGGGAAAAAAGGGAACGTAATACTTTCGGAGAACAATAACTTGGAAATTATGACTATACGCAGTTGTACACAAATTATTGCTTTTTGTTATTAATCTGAAACATTTTCAGTTTTAAATCACATAATAACGCGAGCCTATAAAAAAACAAGCTAAAATCAAAAAGAAAATTATTATTTATTATATTTCTCGCGATTAAAATTCTATTATAAGGCTTTGCTGATTACGTTAATTCAATTCAATCTGTCAGAATTTCACGTTACGTATTATTCGTAGAATTTCCGTGAAAATATATTATCTCAGCTGATGATATGGATATCAGCTTAATGTCAGTCGCATTATTTAAATTTTGCCATTTTCCAGCTTTTATCGGAAAAGGCTTTATGCGATTGCTACCTGGAACTGCGCAAAACTTGTAGCTGTATAACAACTACATTCGAATTTCAAAATGTTATCGATTAGAACGCTACGTATATGTATAGGTCGCGAAAAAATTTCGACCAAAAAATTCTTCACTCTTATTACTTTTTCAACCGAAGAAAAGTCCTTGAATTTAACGCCCCGATGAAAACGACAGCAAAATCGGCGCGCTGGAAATAAAATTATAAACTTTCAAAGCGCGCGCAAGATTGGAAAGACGAAACTTCCTGTTAATGTGCAGTTGAATCGAAAAGCGCGGCGCGGCGAGAAAAGGAAAATGGTCGAAAAATACAGTAGAAGTGACCTAGATTTAAAAAATATCAAGTGAAAATTCGTTACTGTTTTCTGCTTAATTATATAAAAGCCTTTAATTATCCGAGCCATTCTCTTCAATTGTGACAAATGTTGTTTGTTGTAAAACATTATTACCTGCTTACCTCGCGCTTTTGCAAACACAGACTCACATACTCGGAAATTCGGTCGTATATTTGCCAATAATCACTTCCAACAATCTCGGAAAAGTCGTTTACGGTGCGATAAATTTCGGGGCTTCAGAGATAGTTTAAAAAGAATTTATATTAAAATACGCGCGCTACCGGCAACATATTCTCAAAAGTTTCCGCGCCGGTAATAACCTGAACATTCTTGGTTATAAACTATTACATATATACATTGCAATGTACAGAAATGTGGGTCAAAATTAAACGTTATTTTATGACACTTTAACAACTTACGCTGTTAAATAATTGCGGTGTACAGTTTTGGCGCATTATATTATACACGTAAATATATAGAAATTCAGAATTTAAAAGATCGTTAAAGTTACTTAATTTAAAAATAAAAAATAAAATATGTTGAAAGGATTACGTTTATTATTACAAAAATGTAACTTACGATTTTCTATTCACTATGTTAAATCTGTCTCTTTGATATGCTTTTCATTTGCATCATAATTAAAAACTTGAATGTACAATTTCACCATATTTCACAGGTCACCTCGCAAATTCACGAAGGCTTAAATTTTCAAAGACCCCCTTTCCATATTAATTATAATTGAAAATCATCCGCTAAAAACCACTATATTAAATTGTAACGATACCTAATACAAACGCGATCTGCATCCCCAATATCGAATATTCAAACTATTCAAACAACCGGCGAACTTGTCTCATTAGAGCCGCGATAATATAACCATTACAGTAATTGAGCTGATTAAATTCGACGGTCTCCCCCCGAAAAAGTCTCCTCAACTGATACATCGACACCCTATAGAATAATCATTTCCAGTGATATACGAACTATCAATTACCCATATTCGCAATATTATTTATTTCCCGCCATTATATCGCGCGCTTGCGTAATGTATATATACGCCATTCGGGAAAAGCAACGCAGCCTTTCGTTTTAGCTAATTAAATGGCTTGCCTCACACGTTTTACGCGCGATGCACACACACGCGGCTATGGTAGCTTATTACGATATACTCTCCTTTATTAATATTTTCATATGGTTTCCTCCGACGATCGAGCGATAATTTTATGCAAATTTAAAGCACCAGGGCTAGGCGTGAATTTAAATTTCTCTTATATTTGTTCCGTGGTCGAGGAAATGTTTGAGTTACAGTGAAATCAGCGGCTCTTTCCAAAGGGAAATTGAGTACAGAATAACGGAAATTTCATTCCCCACTTTACGTTCTTAAAAAATGTTTTAATGATAAGTACTAAATTAATTATAGTCGACTCTTAGGAATATAATTCGAAATTAGAGCTATTGTCTGTCTCCTGCCCGTCTTAAATCTATTTCGAAAGTAGGTCTGAACTGTACATTGTCAAAGTTTAATTTTGTATTCATTCCAATTTAAGCTCACATTGATTTCCCTTATGCATTTAATATTCTCTTAATCCTGTTTACATTAGTTACAATTTAATCATCCAATCTCCCAATATTACCGCAAAGAATGCAACTTCCGAATACATCCCCGCCGCAGGCGCGCGGAACCAAGAAGTCAGGCGCGTTTAACCGAAACAACATAAAAAAAAGAACCGTCCGTCATCGTCGCGCTCTCCCATCTCATTTCTCACGCTTTCTTATGCTAAATTGGGCTTTATCGCCCCGAGACAAGGACAAATTACCCTCCATCTCCTGTTCTTCTCCTCCTCATTCTTGTCGCGCCTGTCTCTGAGGGGTAGAAGACCTCTCTCTCTCTCACTCGCTCGCTTGCGTCTCATAATCATACGTCCCCATTATCGATCTTCATCGTAGGAGAGGCTCTTGATTGGAAGAGAGGAAGGGAACGAGAGATAGAGAGAGAGAGAAGGACTTACGGACGTCGGCAATAAAGTCCATTGGCCCGTCAAATTGACTGAGAACCCTGCGCGAGCTCGCCAAAGACTAAGCAAGTAGTAAGCTGATGCAGTCGAATGGAACCCTCTTTGTTTAATGGCCAATTGTCCGATTTGACGGATTGAGATAGGGAGTGAGAAAGACATAGAGTAAAAGAATAAGAGGGAGAGAGAGAGTGGCTGGAGTAGCAGTCTGAGTAAATAATAGCCTCATTGTGATTTGTGACTGTCGACTTTGTACACCGGAATCCGACGCCGGAATCGAATTATTATTGTCTGAGTGCTCCCTTTTCACGTTGAATTTTTAATTTCAAAGAGTCGATATGAGTATTGTAAGTAGTTCTTTGACCCGAGTCGATGCTGCTGCTTATAACGTACACTTTCTAACGCATGTAAAGCAGCGAATATATCGAGACGAACCTCTTCTATTCCAGCTCTATAAGAATGCTCCAATCCGAGATACGTAACCACAAATGCACGAGAGCCAAAGACATACAGCATCGAGATTGACATCCGGCGGTCAAATGAGATTTCGCAAGTCGTCGAGGAGCAGCACAGCGGCGCGCTCAAGTCCCAAGATGGAGTTGCTGCGACGTCCAACCTCTTCCGGCCGGATGTCCGGTTTCAAGCGGTCCAAGTCCTTCCGCGCCTCCGTCAAGCTCATCGCCAAGATCAAGAGCCACGCGAATCTGCACACAGCCCCGTCCTACGACCTCTCGAGTAAATTCTACGATAACACGCAGGAGAGGATAAACAATCTGTCGAGTGTCTCCGAAGACCAGTCGAACAACATAGCCAAGGAGCTGGAGTCGAAGCTTAATTTGGAGGAGACCTCGTCTAATGCCGCCTACGAGAACCCGACGTTTATCGATAGCTCGCTTGATTCGTCAGTGTCGAGCTTCTTCCACGAGGATAGCTTTAATCAGTCTCAAGAGCTGGAGAAGGATGAGGAGCAGGTCCAAAGGAGACGATCGCTTCAGAGCAATGGATTAACGGTGATCGTCGAGAGCGGTGAGGACTGTAGGAAACATAACTGGTGCACGAGGGTGGAAGATGTGGAGAACAGGAAGTTCATGGCTCGCACGTCATCGACGTCGAGCATCGACTGTGCCCGGGAAGCAAAACCGAAGACCTTGAGGCCTAGGACCATTGAGAATATTACGAACTTTCTCAGTGGAGCGAGGAGCGGAGGATTCCGGGATAAAGGGGTAACGAGAGGATGGGAATTTTGGTGATTAGGCTTTTATGTCGAGTCTTAGGGTGACGATTTTCCGGGTACGAAAAAAGTTGGAGGATTTGAGGGTGTTGCTCTTTGGAAATGTTTATCTTTTCTACCGAAATTATGAGTCTGCGAGCCAAGTCGTTCTATTTGTGGTACGATTTGCTATAATTAATTGCCTGATAACATAAGTGATCAGTTGTATAAAGAAAAATATTTGAACTGAAGTTTTCTGTTACAATAAAAAAGAGATATACGAAATAAGTATTTCCAAGGGATGACATTTTTCTCGGCTCTGTAAAGGATTGCACAATTTTAAAACGACGAAACGATTTCTAATTAAATAAAATTACGGTAAAAAAAAATCTCCGAGCATTAAAAGTTCTCCCGACACTACTGTACAAAGTTAGGGATTGCCGTGAGAGAGATATAGAAACAGACTCGACATTCAAAGCCTTTCCACCCTCCCACAAAGTGTAAACCGTAAACCATCGCCACTGAACCACAACGACTTCGGTTTACCTCCACAGAAAAGTACAACGACGACGGCGACCACGACGAGGAAGGAATCCAATGACGTAGCCTCGGGTGCCAGGGTACCAACAGCAGCGTACGGACCAGGAACAACGAGTACGTGTGTGTTTGTACACCTCGCATTAACGCGTCCGAAAGACACTTTTAAACTCGAGTTGATGATGTTTTTAATTAGCGAGCGACCCTAGCTCGAGGCGCATGCGCGAATAGGAGGGACGGGTGGGATTTTATTAAAGGGGGATGCGTTCCTTTATTCCTGGCCGTTTGTCGGCCTTGTCCCTGATGTTTTTGCGAGAAGAAGTGGGTACGAACATAGTTAATTATCCTCGAAAAAAAAGCATTTATCTGGTGTATGGCGTCTGATTATTGCAAAAAAATCTTCTAAATTTATATTTTCAAAACGATCGAAACTAAAAACGTTTAGTCAACTTTATATCCCTTTATAACTTTAATCCCACAGCAAGCAGTAATTACCTGCACTTATAACCATATAAAAATTCTCAAACATAAACTCACCCAACCTCTTAGCCATTTATATAAAACTACGCAAAAAACTAAAGCTATTTCGGTAAGACCACTGCAGCAACCTTCACCCATGTATTTTTTGCTGTATTCGCCATATATACGAATGTGTTTACCCTTTCTCACCCACGCACGCACACACGGCACGCATTGCCTTTACCTTTCTTTAGCGCTCGTATTTTTATTTCGCCGCTTTTCTTTTTTGTTTTGCCCATCCACACGCAGAGTTGCACTCGCTACAAGGTATGGAGTTCCTGGAGGGCTTCGGTAAGAAGAAGCATCAACAGCAGCGCAACAATACCAACAGCAATAATCATCAGCAACAGCAACAACAGCAGTTTGGCAATCTCCAGCAGCACGTCAACTCCATCGCTGCGCAACCTTCCCTCAACATACACCTGCATGGTATACACACTGTCGCCTTTTTTTTTGCTATACACGTGTCGTCGTACTTATTTGCCTTTCTTTCCTATACTTCTTTTTTTAATGTTTTGCCAGATAGCGGCTCTGTTTGTTGCCTGTAGACATGTACTGTGCGTTCTCGCTCATTGTTGTTTTACACGCGAAACTTTTTCTCCCTCGTTACTATACAGACGTGTACACATCTGTATACTGGCGAGGATAAACAGCTTTCATTGCCAATTTCAAACGACTCGCGTGTCCTGAAAATTATCCGGTATTATTCCAAACGGTTAACGCTATATATACACGTACCTTTAGAGCGACTGCAGCAGAACGCTTAATCGGGCCAATTGCGCTGTATAAAGCGCCATTCGTCGATTCATTAAACGAACTTGAAAATCGCGTTAAGCAAACAGTCGTTGCAGTCGCGCGACGATTGAAAACTCGCTCCCGCGCTTAATTAGGCGTTAACCCCCTCTTTTGCGTTATATGCAACTCGCACATATATATATACACAAATCACGGTCCTGTATTGATATTTCGCACTAATCGAGTATACTTTTGTTCTTCTTTGTCTTTTTATTATCCCCCTACCCCGGGCGAATGCAGCGCTCTTCGCGGCAGTTGAGCACGGACACATCGACAAGGCGAGAGCTATCCTCGAATCGACCGACGTCGACGTTAACAGGTGAGAGTAATTAATATACCTTCTTTTTTCTCCTCTTCTTCTTGTTTTAGATCCTCCCCTCTAGTTTTTGTATATATCCCTCACGTTTTTAGGTAACGCAATGCGATTCGCGCAGTCGTTTCAGTTTATTAAGAAGATTAAAGTAACCTACACTTTGTCCCTGGCATTTTTAAAACAGCCTAATTATGTTTTTACGAAATTGGTCTGTGCAAAGGACTAGACGATGAGAAATGTTCTTGCATAACACTCTAGTGTAGGATTACAAGAAGTGCATTACTTACCGTTTAAAATGTTTCCAATCTACATTAAATTGATCTTGCTTTACAACGATGCTCATAAAAAGCTTCGATTCAATAACAAAAAGTGTATTATACTTAGCAACAAAAACGTCCCATTATATCAATACGATACGATACTTTTAAATACAATCTCTCTTAGTCTGGCATTTACATTATCCGTCTTTCTCTCTCTGCGCAATCCCCCCCTACTTCTTTATCTCATCTGCGTACCGAGGGCACACGTATAAAGGCAGCAGTGCGGCAGGAGAAGCGCAAACACCATTACCCCCTTCAATGGCACGGCTCTTAAAAAATTCAGCGCTCACTCTCAGCTAAAGAGAATTTCGTAACGGCGTTCGAGTGAAACCGTCTCTCGACATTACCCCTTTAATCCTCTCCGCCCCGCCTTTTGTACGTCCCAACAATTCTGTCTTTTCGATTTCCGAAGTCGTCTCGCTTCTACACTAATTTTCTCGCCGCGCTCGCTCGGTTCGCGAACAAAGTTTTTCGGGGTAACGTCCTGTGGGATATAATCGAGTCCCGTCGCTTTGTCCCTCTCTCTCTCTTTCTTTTCTTCCAAGTGGTATATATACGAGGTCTCCGGAGGGCGCGGGAAAAACTTGCCGAGAGATAAGGGGACGGGACGACGCGGCTTTACCAAAGCGGAAACGTGTCGCGGAATTTTATGGAGGTAGAGAGAGAGTGAGAGAGAGAAAAAAAAGGTGAAGAGGACGCTACAGCAGAAGCAGCAGCGACGGGTAAACAGGAACGTTTAATCGAGGTCGCAGGCCATTCGCGCGATTAAATCGACGGCGGCGGCGGCGATCGATGAGGAATGAAATTGTGAAAAGTATCAGGCGAAAAGGGAAGGAAGGAAAGAAGCGGATTCTCTCTTTTTTTCTGCCTCTTTCTGGTCTTTGTCGATTGATTTTGTTGGTTGGGATGTTGGTGTGTACTGCTCCTGCTGTTAGCTACTACATCAAAATAAATTACTTTTACGCAACTTGAGGTAGTTTATAATGTCCCGGTTGTGGCTGAAGTTTAAGTTGCGTTTCGTTCAAACTTTCGTTGTTAAATATATATAATAATATTTTCAGCTTTGTTTCAAAAACTATATAATGCGCAAAGTGCATATTCGCCTGCTTTTTCATTATTCCTAGTAATTGTCAGGTTTAATCTGTAAAAATGCTGCGGAAAGGTAAATTGCAAGCAAAAAAAAGAAAGTAATTCTCATTTCTTCTTATCTAAAATTATATAGAATAAGTAAAGATAATCTTCCCTGCGTAAAGGTAATGAAAGCTGAACCATTAAAGCTGAGAAAATAAAGGAAGTCATACATGATTCATAGATCAAAAGATATTCATCATTATAGTACGTGATATTATACAAACTTTAATAAAAATAACACACGGGTATAATAACAACGACGCGGCGGGCGGACACCAAAGAAATTATTCAACATCACAGGTACAAAAGAAAAATCTCGTAAATCTAATTCACTCCGTGTACGCGCGCGCTCGTTTTTTTACAGTTACGATATAATGACGAAATTATACCACGCGACATACAAGCTTCGAATTTACGACGACTGTAAAATAAAAAAAGAAAGAAAGCTCCGCGAAGTTGAACAAGCTTCTAGCCGCTACGACACATATCGATTCACACGCGCGCGGATAAATGAAAAAACTTTTTAACTCCACGACATATCTATTAAGTGCATCGCGATCCCTATAGGTCGACGAAGATTCGACGAAGTGGCACCTTTGAGCCCCGACGCTGCGGATTAAAATATTATAATCTTATTAAAAGTATATGTATCGATTAATCACGAACTGCCGCGTCAGTACCGTAATATATAAACACGAGATAAAAAAAAAAACAACATTTCATCTATACAAGAGGAAAAATATTTTCATAAGAAAACATCTCTGTCTTTCGTATCCTTCATACAATATCCCGGGGACACGATGTCGCACGTGTGTCGTTCCGCGCGTCCCCCACTCACGGAATATATACACATTCATCGCCTTCGACAATAAGAAATCTTAGGAAATCGCATCAGAGAGCGAATGCAAATGGTGTATTAAATTACGCCCGCGTTCTCGCAATAATAGAATATCTCTTTAGATTCTATTTATTTATTTATTATTATATCTCTCCCTCCCTCGCGTAAATAACAATCCACTTTGGTTAATGGACGATACATATATATATATAGGGCGCTCAAGTGACCGCTTATAGGGCTTTAATTTTATGCTCAGTGAATAATGATGTCGCCGCATCTGCAGGCGCAATTATTATTGTCGTTACAGCGTGTATAATATCCTCCCTATAAATCTTACGCGTATATTACTGACGTGGCGTTGCAGTTAATTCCTTTTGACACGTTACGTTGTTTTGTTATCTTGCAGTGTGAACAGCGACGGACTGTCGCCCCTAGACGTGGCGGTGCTCAGCAACAATAGGCCACTGGCGAAGATGCTCGTTGCGTTCGGCGCCCAGGAAGGCAACCAATGTGAGTATTATTATTGTGATTTTTTTAGGGGGAAGTCGAAAAATTTTTGCCATAACGGAAGTGTTTTATACACCCGCTCGTATATGTATATATAAGTTGTCGATGGTCGTGTCGCTGGGAATATATGAAAACGCCGTGCTATAATCATACAAAAATGTGGCGTAAACTATGTTGATTGGAAAAAGAAAGAGTTTATTTGAAATTTCATTTGCGAAGTATATAAATGGATAGGTATAACGAGATGTAATATGGTCGCGTACCGTTACGACCGTGCGCCATTATTTTCGAATAAAGCAGAGCTAATACTATTTTATTAAAATCGTCCTCGCGGGACGACCCGTAAAGCAATAACTTATTACGCGGAAAAGTTCGCGCAGATTCCCGGAATATTTATTAAGCCTCGCAGCCGTAGAAAATAAAGCTTTAATTTTCTCTGGCCCTTTGAAGCTATGATGCCCACAATATTCCACAGCTAGCTTATACCGAACTACAACATACCAGAAACCACAACATGTCGTAGTGAAAATTTTCAGTTTGAAAATCTGCTTATTAAAATCTCTCTTCACTGAGCCACTTCGGACTCCGCAAACAGCCACTAAACACAACAACAACAAGCTCTAACCGAACTTTTACCACCGATAAAATCATCCGGCCCCCAACCTGCTGGCTTCATTTCCCATCGTGAGATACCACGAGAGCAGTTAACATTATGCATAATAACTCGGCAGCCCGTTCGCTGTCGCTTTGTGGTAGGGGGGAGGATTATGGTCGCGACGCGAACTAACTCTCGGGCTTTATGACGCGGCCGGTAGGTACTAGGATATATCCTAATAGATTAATAACCGAGATATCTGCCGGAGACGCACCGAAATGCATACCACGGGTTGATTTGATCATTTCAGCGCGTGGGAATTGCGATGGGGTTATACGGGGGTATCCATTCGATGATTTAGAATGATTGGGGGCGCGAGGAACGTCGTTTGTGGGGAATGTTTGTTGATTAGTTTGGCAAGGTTTTAATTTTGGGGTATCCGTATATGGATGTTGGCGTTCATTATGGATATATTACGTTAACTTCATTTTCCAATATAAATTATGGCGCAATACTAGCGTCCATTGTAAACTATGAGTAATCGGTTTTCGAAGTTGTTTCCTCTGCTAATTACGCGCGGGATATTGGGTAAAGTCAGATATATACCTATTGAAAAGAGGAGAAACTTCGCGGTCTTGGAGAGAAAATTAAATGCCTTTTGCCCATATATAGAAAACGAAATAGTTTCAAAGTATATATGAAATTGTCGAATTGGGTCAGTATATTTTGTTTCCTTCGCTGGCGCAGTTCCGCCTTGCGGAACGAACTCTTTTTGTACTCTCGAGTCTATTTGTGCGCGAAATAATTTCAAAAGTAAATCAAAAGAACCTCGCCGCGGTTATTTCGATTGAAAACGCGTCTCTCTCGCGACCTTTTTTTTAATATAACTCATAGAAATGTGTACGAAACTTTATAAATTACGAATGCAAATATATACTTATTCCAACTTTAAAAATCTGTCGATCGAGTATATAAATAGGCAAGCCTCATCTCTGCACTCAACTCACGGGACGATCATTACATCGCTATTCACAACGCTCGGCCTAATCCTCAAACCCCTGTGTCCCGCCAATCACCAGCCCCGGATTATCGGCCGCCTTCATGTCCTCTCTTCTTGCAAAATCGATACGCGTCCTCGTTCCGTTCCTTAATTCATTGTCCTGACCGGCCGCCGCGATATTTTACGTGCACACACTCTTCTGATTTCCATGTAATGCCAGGCCACTAATTTCGCCGCTTCGACATGGCCTAGATTCTTCGCTCGCCTTTTTTTCCCCCTCCTTCGTCGTCGTGTGGAAAGCTGGGAATAAGGACGAGGGAGGTTATTAATTGCCGGGGAAGGGTTCGAGAATTTATTTGATAGGTTGGTTATTTATTCATGGTAGAGACAAAGCTTTGTCTTATACACGCTGAGCCCTTTGTGGCTGGTTGTATAATTATAGTGCGCTAGGGCGATGGAGTTTTAGTCTAGTTTGATTGGATTTTAATTGATTGTTAAGCTGTTATTGTTTGTATCGAATTATAATCGATTGGTGTTCCCTTTAGGTTCTATCAAAGATTTTGATGGATATTTCATTGTCATCGTATATCTTTCATATATATATATATATATATACACTATTTGTTGTTCTTATTATTATATTAAGAATTTCAAATGTCGAATGTTGAATCTTAAATTTTTTAATTATATTTTCCTTTTTTTTGCATTATATTGTTCTAACATTTTTATTCATCCTATAACAAGAGAGTACCTCCGCCGGAGATTGCTATCTATCGCTCAGAACGACGGTTTTTCGGTTTATATATATCTAAAAATAAAATCCGGCATCTACAGTTCGATCACGTCCGGCGTATTAGCTGAAAAATGTAGCCTTTTTCTTCAACAAAAGCTTATAGCTCGGAGAATAATACACTTTAGATCAGGAGCGAATTTCATGGCTTTTAAATGATTAAATCCGCGTCAGATGGATGTAAGCGATATATACGTGCCCCAGTCGCGCACAATGACTATACCAAACCGCGCCTTGATATTAGCTCTAAAAGCGTTAAGGTAATCGCGCGCTTCGAATTTTAAAGAAAGAAAAATAATAACAACATTTCACGCGAATTGTAAATTACCTGAAATTTCTTTGTCGATGATTTACCGCATGGGGCGTATAGTGAGCTATATTTTAAAGCCACCACCGTATGAAAATTACAGTTTATTATTATATATACTTTTTTACGATTTCTCACAAAATATATACGTACGTGCCCGTGTATACCCCGTCCCCCAGGGATGAAGTCATAAACATATATGTACACGTCCAATGCCGACCATGAAATATGATTCCGCGCAGCTGAAGTTTCGGGAAATTTAAAATTCAGCCGCGCGAGATAAGACACGGGGGCGAGTACAGCGTCGTATCGAGTTAGCTCGACTTTCGGCAGTCGATGTTGTGTATATAGACTTATGGAATATAACTTTGTAATTAGAGAAGAAGCTGCTTTCTGCCGATCTCGGATATCACGCGACGTGATAAGAAAGGTCGACCGCGTTGTAGAGTATATATTTTCTTGTTTGCTGAATAAAAACACCTCGCAAAAAAGAAGATGTATTATTTCGACGTATAGCGCTGTTTTAGGGAACGTAAACAAAAGCCAATTACCACAGATAGATCAACCATCGTCTTTTCCACCCGCACCTTTTGCAAAATTCGAACCGCCCATCATGACTCGGGCAGAGGAAAAACTTTCCTGCGAGCGATCGCTGTAGCGTGCGGAGATGATCATTAGTATTGCCTCAGCGCTGGGAGGTAAAAGAAAAAAAAATCAATAAACCACTCTCGAATGAAAAGACCCATTATATAAACAAGCTGAGTTACCGCCTGGCGCCGCGGATATAATTCCCGCGAGCAACCGAGAGAGAAAGAAAAAACAGGAGGAGAAGGAAAGTTTGATGGGCTATACGTGCCGCATTGAAAATCGCCCATTAGAGGAGTTTAAAGGGCCGTTTCCGCGCGCTCTTTTTATCGCCTTATATCATTACCTTATCGGTTCCCATATAATTTCTCACTACGCAATACAAACCGCGCATTGCTTTTCCAAACCCTGGAAACGCATTATACGGAAGAAAGAAAAAAGGGGAATTTTCCAAGTTAATTACCTTTCTATCTGCGCCTTGTACATCTGTGCGTATATATATATCGGATATATATACGAGGAGAAGCGCGATTAGATCGGTTGACGCGCGGCGACCTCCCACGTATATAGCGAGGGCGGGACAACGATGGTATCTGCGCCGGGACTTTGAGTATTTATTTGCGTTCTGCGATTGTATACGCTCAAGTTATGGGTTTTGGCATTTAGCTTCAAATAGCAATGACCTTTGTACACAGTAATTTCATGATTCTTGGAAAAATGCTGCAATGAGTCGGCTCTTTTGTAATGAACATGTAGAAGAATCCTTACGACACTGTAATAAATCTTTGGTGGCACTATATACGCGTATGCTTTCATCCAAGATCCACGCTAAATCTATAAAGAATCGTAAGCATAAATTCTGCCTATGCTCAACCCGATTAAAAATTTCTTTCTTCGTCCCTTCTCCTAAAGAAAGAAAGAAAGAAAAAAACCCCGCAGCTCGTCTGACGTCAGCCCCCGTGTAGCTAGCTCACTCGCACGCGCGCGTGACGTCACGAGAACTTTAAAGCTGGAGTTTCGCGCTATCGCGAAAATTCAAAACGCCCGAGCGACACGCACAGCTGTAAAGAAAGCGGGGAACAGATAAAAATTCGTTGTTTATAGACACATATATAGGGTCGGCCCATGAATGTTTTACCTTGGACTCTGCTAGGGTCTGATTTCGTTTTATTATGGGAGGTTACTTTTTGCGAAGAATATTAATGTGTCCGGTGGGCGAAGGAAACGTTTGTGTTGTGTTATTTTTGTCTATCGGCGCAGCGATGTGTAATTTACCTTGTATATTCGAATTAATATTAATTGTATTTCGTCGCGGAAGATATTATTTAATAATTGTTAAATATCGCGTAGATCCGGATATTATAATTTTCAATGGCATCACTCATTTTATAATGACATTATAGAGAGCACAAACCGCAGATTGATCGCGCGGGAATAAAGCGGCATTAATAATGGATATATAATGGAATAGCAAATCAAATATGCGCGATGCTAAGTACCAATCAATATAGCCGTGATGTCTATTTCAATTGAAATCGACTGTTAACTTTCGATATATGTACACTCGGCGCTTTGGCCGAATTTCAACGGTATTAATTTTAACACCAACTATAGTATATACACAGAAAAATTCTACATTCCAGTTATACCATTACAACTACACCCACCGCTACAAACTTTATAATACATTAAACGCAAACTTCGTTTTCAGCCTTTATACATTCGCTCAAAACGAATTTTCCCGTCTCTCCGCGAATCCCATACAAAAAGGCCCGTTGTACACACGGAAGCAACGACACATCCAGCGTTACTCTAATTAATTGCGACATAATTGGAATCTCCAGAGCGAATAGAGGCCGCGGTTCGATAATAGGTTTCGCGCCGATTGGATAGATATGGACGCCGCGGTCCCTATTTATAGCGCAATTCGCTCGTCTACACCACGTGTGCAATCCTCTCTGTGTCTTTCCCGCGCGGACTTCGGACACAATGGTAAACAAGCGCGCGAGGTAGTCACCCGTAGCTCTCTCTACCACTGAGAGGGAGATAAACAAAGTGGAGTAGCGCCCGCGTTTGTTTGCTGGCGACCTGGCGGAAGGGAATAATTGGGCGCCGTGGGTAGATTTTTCTTTTTTTTTTGGAGTTGAAGATTTTACCGTCTATTTTTTTGCTCTTGTGGTGTATTGAAGATCTTTATATGGAAAGGGGAGAGAAGTCAATACTGCCGGGTCGTTATAATTGCTCGTTATATTGTGTAGTATGACTGTATTTACTGGAGCGCAGGAAAAGAATTTCTAAAGTTTCTTGCGGATGTAAAGTTTGTAGGCAGAGTAATTGCTCTGATAAATAAGTTTGTAAAGGGAACTTCGGCGTGGCTGTATTTGATTGATTGCGCTAACCACTTAAACGGTTCCATTAACTGTTCAACCAATTCAAATAATTGTCATCACACAAATATAGTAAGTGCGGCCATTTCGACCAATTGACACATTATGCATGTAATTGTTGTTCTCGGTAACCCTACGAATCCTTTTTTCCCTTGAAATAAAAAAACACAATTTTTTCCCGATGAAAAATCCTCTCGGAAATATTCACATTATATATCGGACGACTACCGGTTGATCGAAACCAGGGTGACAATGAATTCGCAATTATTGGCGTATGCAAATAGCGGAACAATTGTTCATTAAAAAGCCATTAAAAAGGGCAGTTAAAAACTATTCGTTACACAGCGAGGCGATCGATTATATATGTACCGTTCGAAAGGGGAATATTATATACACTCGAATAAAAGGCCATTATATTCGCACGTCGTTTATATTGCAGTATGATCGAGCTTTATATATCTCGGGGAGCGATCGGACATACGTTTTACAATATGAGGTCAAATTACCATGAAAATTTGATGCGAGAGAGCGTATTTCGCGGCGCTGTTCCATCAACCGGAAAAACGGGTTTAAAGAAGACGCGTCTCGGTTGTACATATTATGTACAGCGAGTAAATACATATAGCAATTTTTCCCGTTTTTTATTCATGCAGCGTGAATTTCTACCGTTTCTGTATAAGGCACATGTAATATTTTATCACCCCTTTTCCATTTTTCTCTTTCGAGAGCCGAAACTACGCTGCATTATTGCTCTGCTCTCAAAGGCGCACTTTTTCGTAGCCGAAATATTTTATTTTTCAAAATAAAATGTCCCCAAGCGAGTTTCCGAAATGGAAATATTTCCAAAATATATATCTCAAAGCCCAACACTCGAAAAACAAATGACCACCTCGTTAGTCGCCGTAAACAACCTCCTCAACGCGTCCACGGTTTACGATACACGCACATACACGCTTTACACACTTGATCGCTCGTCGTCATCTTTTCGCACCCCAGCGCGTATATGTACTTACTGCGGGACTACACAAGGGTCGCGCTGCAGTAGAGCTCGTAAACAGTATGTGCGTGCGTCTGTATCCGCAGCAATCAGCGGCGGCGTCACTGCGGCAGTGTGTTATCTTAGCATTTGAATGGGACGCGAGAACGCTAACAATGGCTGTACGCGCGAAGGGAAAGAAGAAGCGCAGGGATGATTAATTGTTATCTACGGGAACGGGGTTTATTGCGCGGGCAAATATTGAGATAGCTGTTGTGGAATTGAATGTGAGGAGGTCGTAGGAATAAAGTTATTGAAATTTTGAGAAGTGTAGAATGGAAAATTTTAGAATAGGATTTTATAATATTTAAATGTCTGGTGTTATTTTTAATCGTTAAATATGTTAGTGTGGTGAACGGTGAGTTTATAACTTTTGCACGTAAATGCTTGAACTCGTAAAAGTTTCACATGAATTCCGAGGCAAATTATTCATCAAAACGTATGCGTATATGTTTTTCAAACACAATAGCATATCCCCTTTACCATCTCTTCATAAAAAATCTATTCGTATATAAACCATCAGCTATCCCGTCGCCGCTACTCTTCAATTATACACGAAAATGCCAAACCAGCTCTCATCAGAATCATAATATAAAGTAACATAAAAACGTTTATGAAAAATAAATATTACATTCCCAGGGCGACTTAACCGTGAACAACCGCATTACTATACCCGCAGCAGCTCAACCTATCCGCAAACCTCATTACGCCGCACAACCATTACGCGGCAAACTTCATAATCCCTCACTCACTCTCTCTCTCAACTATGAAAAGCCGCCGCAACCGCCGCTAAACCAAAAGCCATACGCAGACACGCGTATTCTCCAATTCGATGATTTATAAAGCGACGTAGGTGTACGTGCCCACCCCCGCGGGAGAGAGAGAATCGTGGCAAGCGAGCGCAACTAATTCTAAAAGTTGCCGGAGCGCGAATCAGTTCCGTGCGAACGCGCGCGCCGGCGTTGTGCAGAGTGAATGCAAATGCGGCGAGCTGACGCGCAAGAGAGTATATAGTTGTGTGCCAGAGGGATGATGCCAGTGGAACTGTAGTACACGCCTCGGTTCTCTTTTTCTCCAGTGCACACGCTGCAGTTTTATCGAGGGCCGCGAATATTTCGGATATACATTTTTTAGGTGTAGCCGTCGAAGGTCGGTGATGAAGTGTGTACCTATAGGGAATTGAGTATGGAAGTTCACGATGTCTGTAAGTTTGACGTGTGTAATTTATCAAGTAGGGTATAAACAGTTTGAACTGTACGTCGCTCTTGAATAATAAAAATAATCTATAATAGCATTTTTAAGTAAAACACTTTTTCTACTGTAGAGTGCGCGAAATGAATTTCCAGAAATAACAGCTTTCCTTTATATTTCGTCTGGAATAAAAGTGCGCGGTTGATAGTTCGCTCGGCGAAGGGTGGAAAATAAATGACTTAAGTGCTAACTCAATCTTGTCGAGAAAACGATGGTGATTGACGCTTTATTATCGACTTTAAAACTCGCTCTCTCTCCCTCGCGCGTAACACGTCAACTACTTGTCCGTAATTTTTTGTCAGATCCTGAAATATGAAAGCCGCCGCGGAATTTTCTCGTTTTCGCGCAGTGAAAATATATTTACGCGGAAACCGGATGATGGGATTAGTGTTGATTGCAAACTTAGAGTATAAAGAATGCGAATGGAGGGTCGTCGAGTATTTTTAAAGTGCTGGTGGGTGTCGAAGTTCCAAAAGGGGTTTTGGAATTCCGAGTTTGAGAGAAAGTAGGTTGAACATATTCGATGCAGCGAAATTATTGAATATTGTTATAGTGTATTAGAATTTCCCCGATTACACCCGGAGCTATCAACAGAATATTTCTCGAATTTCCGCAAATATCGCGAAATTCCTCAAATTTCGAGCCGCGCACGCGGCAAAGTTCGGCTTTCACATCACGTATATGTATATACCCACTCTTGCGCTATATATACCTATACGGTAATGGCAAATCATATATATACGGCTTTTTAATTTTCTCCGAACCTTTCGAGCAAATGAAATTGACTGACGTTTTATCATCAACATTTAATACGCCATTAAATCTACTTTATAATATATTTCGAGCTCGCACTTTTCCCCCATCCGCGTCAATATTATTCGCGATAAAACATTTTCAATATTCGTCGACTATAATTTCCCTCGGAGAGTTATATTGGCGAAGTGAAGATTTTTATCTAAAGATTCTGGAAAAAAGTGTGCCATTGAACACGACAGCGCCGGGCGTACAGTACTAACGCTCTAACGGTGAAAGAGAAAAAATATTCCGGTGCGGATGGAACTTGCTGTAAGTGGATAACTTTTATTGACGGGAGGTGCCCTTCGCGAATGTAGTGGTGGAAAAAACGTTATAGCCAAAAAGAACTACGGGCACGAAAAAGGGGTGGACGGAAAAAAATCTTGCTGTTTTTTGACTAGTTCAGGGCTGCTGAAATAAAAAGAAAGAAAAATAAAATGAATTTGTATTCGGTGTATTCTGATTAGTTAATAAACGATGTTAATTTTGTATCAACACGTGTACCATAATATAGAAGAAAAGAATGTTTTAATTTCTTTTGTGCTGAATTTTAGATTTCTAGTGCCCTTTTAGAATTTATAAAACATTTGAAATGTCCAAATACCAATCTGGAGAGTAGCCCTTAATTGGAATCTCAGCATCAATTTTTTTTTCTTTTTTTCGTTATTTTACCGTACAGAGTGAATTTCATTTCGAATCACGTTGTAACGGCTTACAAAAGTTTCGACTGAAAAAACTCATCTTCATCACTGAATACCTTTTTTGTGTTATATAAAAAAGTACATGTAATATTGGGCAAAATTTTACTCTTCTATAATTGGAACGTTTTGAAATCTCAATTATTCCATTCACTGGTTATAAACTAAATTAACAAAAGCCACCAGAAAGGGAACAAATTTTCGTTGTCTGACCCTTTTAACAATATTTCTCGGTACCAATTACATACAACTCGAGATCTCTGCACGCACGTCACTCTCTCTCAAAATCGTTCCTAACAATCTTCCACGCGCCAATCAACAACACCAACTTACCCACTCACCATCATCCTCACGATCATTGCAAAAATCACTCCGCGCTACATCAGCCACCCACACATTCACTCATCATTCAATCTCCTCTGTTTCTCTCTCCAGTCAAATCGCCGGAATCACTGGGCAGTCACTTGGCATCTCTGCTAACGGAGGCAGAGCACCGCGTACAGGAGCTCGGCGGTGGCAGTGGCGGTGGTTCGACGTCGACTTCGTCGGGCGCTTCGTCGCTGCTAGAGCCGCCGGGCTCGAGTCACCAGCACCATCACCGTGGCAGCTTCTCGTCCCAGCACAACAACCTCACCGGCTGTGGCGGCTCCGCCGAGGACAAACAACTCGCCCTCTGGGAACGTAGAGCTCGCGCTCTCAGGAAGATGCTGCTGGGATTCGACCAAGCTCGTGAGTACTATATATACCAATGAGGGGGCGTAGGGAAAGGTTGAATTATGCAACGCTGTGTGTACGAGGGTCGGGAAGTAAGTTGCGGAGGTGATTAAAGATGCAGGCGGGTCGCGAGATCGAACGTGATTCGTTGTTATTAGGTTCTCTGCTGTACAGCTGCGAATGTCAACTTTGTGTATATATAGGTGTACGTGGTGTAATATGTATAAAGATGTGGTAAAGTAAAATAAATGGATAGCCGGGTGCCCTAATACGAGACAATATAAGTTATGAAATATACGAGGCAGTGTTGTTTATTTCCGTTTTGGGCGTGTGTGACGAATGAGAGTAATTTCGGGTATAAGCGATAAGTAAAATTATAGTGAAAAATTATGATAGTTGCGTGGCGAGTTTGCCAAGACAAATTCGCTCGTTTAATGGCGGCTCGTATGTTATATCGAATTGCGTCGTGGGTATAGAGAACTTGGGTTATTGATAATAGGATTAATTTGTACGATATTATAACTATTGGAAGGAGCCGGGAATTAACTGTGTGTATAGTGAATGGAAAAAAGTGGATCGGATTATGTGTGTTGTAACGGCAGTCTAGAAACAAAGTTAGGCGATTTTGGGTCGGAGAAAAAAGAAATATAACAGGTTTTAGATTTTTCTATTAATTACCGCTATATAAATGATGTATAATCGACGATATGAGGGGTTATTTTAGCAACCGAACGGTTCTGTTACAAAATCACACGTAATCAAGCGCGCACAACTTCTCTATTATTATGACTCTTCGCACTTATACTTGGGTATTTTGGAACGCGAAATTCGTCGTTTTCCAAAGTGCACACGTTATCAAACAACGAAGTAACAACGCCTTTTCGTCGTCCCATTCGTGCCCGGGCGATAAAACAAAAGGTCCGAAACTACGTGGATGAAATTTTCAGCGGTTCGATATCGCCGGTCTATAAATACTATTAATGTGCGAAACGTGTCGCGCGCTCGCCCCACTATTATATACACGGGAAACAGTAAACATTCAATGTTTCAAAACAAGAATTGAAATTTGCTGCGGTTGCAGCGCAAATTCGTCATAATAAATAGCTTTTTTTTATAGTGCGGGATAATTTATATACGTATATGCATTTGTTTGGCGTATTTAGAGTATTTGAAGTGTTGATAAAAAATGCTTAAAAGACGCAGATTAGATTTTGGTAATTTACTATTGTTATATTTACAATTTTGGTGTTATTAGTTTCGAAGTATTCTATGAGGTTTCATACAATGGATTATGCAATAATCAGATATATGTATATAGCATGACATTATTGTTTTCGAAATTTTAACAGTATTTTAAGAAAAATAAATCAAAAGCATTGTTCATGTTTTTGGTCTCTTTTATTCATTCTGTCAAAACTTTAAAAATATAAATGTCGTACTCCTGCATATATCATTTTTATGATTTTAAATATATACTTTCGACATTATTTGGATAGTAAAAATGTATGCTAAATACTTTTTCATTTAAATAAAAAATAATAAGTTTCATTATGAACATCACAGTCGTATTAAAAACTCTAAAACCACAATTTCCATCAATTTTCCAGGCCCACCGGACATGCCGTTCCTCGTCACGATCGACGTTACGGGCACGACCTGTGTGACAGCGCGATTTCAGGAATCTGACGCCCAGGAGTCGCCGATCTGCACGAAATTCAAGATCCAGTGGAGCCTGAAGGAGGACTTTGGCCTCGTTTGTGGCGAGCGCGAGCTACTTGACATGAAGCAGAAGGAGTGCAGGATCGAGGGTCTGGCGCAAGGACACAAGTATTACTTCCGCGCCGCTGCGGGCAATCTCAAAGGCTACAGCAGGTTTCGGCCCACCACGCCTTCGTTCCTCACCCCCAGCAGTTAGTATTTTGCCTTTGATTATTGGGGAGGGAACAAATCTTACATTTTTATTATTAGTTATAGTGTATACGTGATGAAATATTTGAGTAGTTTTCTGATAATGGTCAAAAGAAAATCTATATCTGCAGTTTTCAAAATTTCAATTGTTTGAAACATTTTTATTTATTGGAAACTCAACGCTTCTGGGACACGCGCAGCTATAGAGCGAAATTGAACTTTTTCAATTTTTCAAAGATAAATTGAATTCAAAAGGTAATCTTTCATTTTAACGACTTCGTCGCTCTTTTATTCGCTGTGACGACTATAAAAACTATTTGAGAGAATAAAGTAGTCGACTTTCCTTTTTCAAACTCGTAATGAGCATTTATATAATTTCACCTAAATTTATGACTTTCTATATATGAATCGCTGCGTATCATCCTTGGTATTGAAATATTTGAAAAGAAAAATTCATGAGTTATGTGTGGCGCCATCGTATAATACTAAACCTGTCCAAATCCTTATTTTAAGTACTATTATCCGAGATCTATTGTGAGGGATTAAATACGATATTTTTTTAATCCTGAAATATTACTGCATTGATCTTTATTGAAAAAAAAACTTTACGAATAACTGCTGAAAAATGTTTTCACGTATATCACTTTTACAAAATTTATTAAAAATCTGTTTACGCGAACAGCATTGAAAACGATGACAATGAATTAAAACTTTGTGCATTAAAAGAAAGTTAAATAATTCTTTTTGACAAAATATATCATCAGATTAAATTATTTATTATTTTACCATTTATAACTAGCACAGCAATGACAAAATTAAAAACAATAAACAAACAATTTAACTAACACACTACATCTGCTTTTTCCTTTCTCAAAAAAAGGCTGGCGCGACGTCGACGGCCGCGCTGCCCGGTTCGCCGGCCGCCTGGAGCAGCTAGACAATCTGTTCAGCGACGTACGGGGCCCGGAGTACAGCCAGGAGACGCCGGCGCTTCAACGTCGCAACCACAAGAAGAAGACGACGATCAAGCAGCTGTTCACGGCGACCAGCAAGTTCCAGAAGAACCTGCGCCGTGGCATTTTTCTCAGCTGTCTGCTCTACCACGAGGATAAGGTGCTAGTGACGAACGAGGACTTTTTGCCAGTGATCGAGGTCGACGAGACCTATCCCAGCTGCATTTACAATGATTTCCATTGGCTGATGAAGGTCGCCTGCACGTGGGACGACGTTAAAGCGCTGAAACAGGATATGGACAAGAGTCATAGTAGCTCGACGAATCATCTGAGGATAAAGCTGTTGCAGGCTGCCACGCAGATGCAGGTAAAATAGAGTCGCTTTCGCCTACTAGTAGTGTGTCTAAAAAAATAAATTATAAATTACATTAGTTCTTATAAATACAACAGACACATTTTTCGGTTAATCATAAACAGTACATAATTAAATTAATAAAACGTAATTATATTATCAAGAAAAAATAAAAATAGCTCTTTACAAATTCGAAAATTCTAATTTTGAAATATACTTTCAGGCCGCTCTCTGTATCCAAGACCTCGGCCAGTTCTACCACAAGCCAATCCGAGACATCCAGGGCACTCTCGTCTTCTCCACAGTGAACTACGTACGCTCCCCGAAACTAGTATCGGTCCTGAACAGCAGGTGGCTACCTCTGAGCAAGGTGACGAAGAAGATCATAACGCACGAGGACAGCAACGTCGCTGACATCCTGATGGCGAGCATCCAGGACCAGATGACGTACCACCAAGTGAGCAGTATCAAGCTGTCGCGCGGCCTCTACCTTGGCTACCTGAAGATGCAGAGCAGCGTTGACTCGATCCAGGTTGTCGTACCGGCCAAGTCGCCGAATGTCCTGCCACATTGTAAGATCCGGGACAATCCACACGTGTCTGCGTAAGTAGCCTCCTATTTTCCCTTTTCAATTATGATTCGATTTAGCCTAACAATTATTTAACGACGGTTTATTTTGCGTAACGCAGGGAGGAATGGGAGTACCTGAAGCGTATGGGCCGACTGCAGGCGGCAGACAGCTGCTCGGAAGCGGAGGAGGCGAATAGCGAGGAGAAGGAGAATGCGTCGAACGAGCTGCAGGGCAGCGAACAGCAGAAATGCTTTATCGACTCGGTCGCCGCTACCGCCAAACGACTCTTTAGCTACATGGAGATCAACCCCGACGAATCCTTAGTCCACCGGCTGTACGATGCCGAAGTGATCGATCTCACACCCGACGTTTCCTTCCTCGTGACTGTACCACCAGCGGAGACTGCCTGCTCCGTACCGGGTACTCGCGAGATACTCCTACAGCGTGGCGATCTACTCTCCCTACCCATTCAGGTTTTCGAGATGGTGCATCTGAACACGTACCACAAGGACGTGATCAATCGGTACTCGAGGCTCAGTTGTATTCTCGAACTGGATACAGCGCAGGCACAACACAATCACAGGGAGGCCTTCAGCACCTCCGAGCTCACCATCGCGAAGGATAAGCTCGCGAGGCTGCAGGATTTACAGTCGCAGATGAATACCGTGTGGAAGGGTGCCAGGTGGCTCATTGACGTCATTACTTTCGCTCGTGATCGAGGAGCTGTCTCGCAAATGGTTAGTTTTTTAGCTATATTTTTGCTTTATTTCTTGGCTGTAACTTTTGACTTATTAGGAAAAATTTAGCTGATTCTTTATATTGTTTTTATTGATTTGCGAAGTTTAAAATGGAAAAATAACAGTTTTTTGAAGAACCAACAATTTAACTACTAAATCAATCACTTACAAGAATACAAAATATTCTTAGAAATTTTTATTATACACTACTTAAAAGCTCATGCATTTGGTTTTATCTGAACTCAAATAATATAATTAATTTATCTGAATTATAATTATAAGCCTGATGTAAATAGAATTTGGCATGAGATATTAAAAAAAAATGAGTTTATTTTAAAATTCGTGTAATTTTTTACAGAACGCCGGAATCTGTATAAAGCATCTGCTCAGCCTCGACCGCAACAAGAACAGCAACGGCTCGAGCAATAGCCTAAAGCGCAGCTTGCTCCAGATTCCTCCGCGCGACCCGAAACTCGTAAAATCCAGCCCGGGTCGTGGCAGCTGGCCAGGCCCGAGTGTCGCCAACTCGTCAGGCCGCTCTCAAACGAACCTCCTTACCACCGAATTCAGCAAAAGCGAGCAGCAGCTACCCTCCGGTCCCTACAATCCACCTCGCAAGGGCAGTAACAGCTCGAACTGCTCGTCAGCCTCTGAGCCCTACAAGTCACTGAGTCCAGCACTTGCAGGCAGTCAGGCTGGTATAGTTCAAGCGAGGCTGCCACCGTCGAAATCCGAGGACACTTTGTTACTAGCGAAGCAGCACAAACACACGAGCAGAGCCAGAGTAGGCGGAGGTCCTGTCAGCTCGTCGGCTTCTGCCTCGACGAGTCCCCTGCTGGGATTAAAGCACGCTATGCACGCGAGCTCGGAGAGCGCACAGTCGATTAGCAGCGATGATCAGTATCAGCTCGGACAGTCGATTAAGCCCAAGATGGGAAAACCGACGGCGAGTGTCGCCGCGATTGCGGATAAACAGGTGGCCGAGGATGCCGAGGAGAGCGCGTCCAGGAACACACCTCTGCCTGGAATTCTTCAGGTATGATAAGACGTTTTGGAATAATAGTAAATATGAGTATGTGAGGCAATAACATTTTCATTTTTGATTAAAAAAAATTTACTAAATTAAATTATAGAGTCAAAAGTTATTATTCTAAAATAAACTAGAAAACTAATTATAGATTTTTTTCTGTTTTTAAAATATTATAATTGTTTATTTAAATAATCTGTAAGATCACATTAAATTATGACAGTTTAAAGTATATTTTGTAGTAAATTTATAACAAAAATATTCAAGTCATTAATTTTCTATTAAATAGAAAGCATTGTAGATATTATGAATTCATATTAGTCATAGGCTTCTTTAAAAAAAGTTGAGGATCAATTAGCCCAAATGCGAACAAAGCCGATACCATCATTGATTCAACCGTGTTACAGGTATACGCGGCATACGAGACGGGCCTGGCCTCGGGCACAAGCCTGAAGCTCCACGTGACAGGCCGCACAACGGCGCGCGAGGTCGTCGACCTCGTGGTCAAGCAGCTGAGCATGGCTGTCCTGTTGAAAGGTCTCGAAGGTCCGGTTTACTCCCCAGATGACCTCGCCAACTTTTGCCTCGTCGCCGTCATCGGCGCGCGCGAACGCTGCCTGCGCGATGACTTCAAACCACTACAGCTGCAGAACCCCTGGAAGAAGGGCCGTCTCTACGTGCGTCAGAAGCAGGATGTTCTTGCGGCCCTCGAACACAGCAGCAAGCACACGGCCTACCTCTAATAGCCCCCCACTTCGCGTGTGTATCTCTGTACATTCCGCCTATAGATAAAGAGATAACTAATGATGATACACGAATACACTGATACATACATACATTATATATACATAAGCATGTATAGCTGTGCTCGCGTGTCAGGCGCGGCGGTGGTGCCGGCTTCCAACGCTATTTTTCGAATGTTAGACTATTTTCTTAAAGCAATTTCATTGAATACTCAGAGAGATATGATTATTATTATAATTATAATGGACTGTTGTTAATTGCGCGACGATGTAAGATTTACTGCAACAAATTATTATTATTATTATTATTATATTATTATGATCTCAGTGTGTTGTATAGGAGCAGAGTTGTTTCTTGTGTTGTCTGGGACTCGATATCGAGCGAACAAGAACGACGCAACTCGGTGTTAAATAGCTAATTAATGTGTAACGAGGAAGAGAGCGCGCGACACAAGTAGACGTCAATTGCAGAGCCACCGCGCTTTGCTGGTATAAGAAGAATACTAAGAGAAAAAAAAACACGTGTATTATTCTGTAAGATGTAGAATTATATGACGATGATGATGATAACGTACAACTGGATTTATCAATTAATCGATTTGACGGGTTCACCATTGCGTTAGGTATACATATATACATAGATAGATACCGGCTCTGACGTCCAACTTTTTTGTAAAAAAGAGGCATCACTTTAAAATGGAGAGCTCGTTTAATATGTGAAAAAAAAAATTAAGAATTAATCGTGACACCAAATAATTGTTAAGCAATCTATATATGCGAAGCAAAATGCAGCGCGAGTGCAAAGTGCATTTTGACGATTAAGTAGGGAATCGTAAGTTTAAAATAAATAAAAAGGTACTTGTTCACGGGGAAAATCTGTTTTAAAATAAATTAAATTGCATGCATATATGAATATAGCCATTCGGAGTTAAACAAAATTTTTTCAATGTTAGATGACACAACGAAAGTACCAAGTTCGATTTCAGGTGTCAAGTATCTTTGGGAATTTTAAAAACGGAGGAGGAACTCAAGAGAAATTTTTTTAATCAATTAAAAATCAACTTTTGTCTTTCTAAAGTAAACAAAAAAAAAATAGAGGAAAAAAGCATATTATTCGATTTAGTTGTATGACTTGTATAAGGGACCATTTTAACTCGAATACATCGCCAAAGACGAAATGTTTTTTATAAACAAGCTTTAGTCTACGTTGAATTTTGATGTATTGGTACTCAGACAGAAGTAATGGCTTCTCTCAGGTTCTTCTTCTTCGCGCTACTTTGGAAGTAGAAGTCTCGAAAAGAAAACTTTATATTTTTCGCTGCACGCTGGGAAAAGTCGTATATTTATTTTTGTAACGGAGATCGATACGTAAGAGATATATAATTTTCGAGTTTTCCATGAGTAATGGTTTTGACACTTATTTTTGAAGATTAAGATTACTAGAGGCTAATCGAGGAAAGATTAAGGGATATTTTTTTACGCTCGTTGAATTTGTGAGAAAAATAAGATGAAAGAAAGTTTTGTTGACCGCACGTGACGAGCAGCTCGTCACATTAAACCTCGATATATATATATGTACATGTCGATATAGGGTACGCACGTATGTACCTATGTGTGTATACGCGTACATAATTATTCCGGCCAAATACTGTTATATTTAGAACGACGATTATACTTCGTAATGTAATAACTTGTCTAAAGTAGCGAAGACAGAGCTATATGTAATATGTCTTAATGTTGCGAGCTGCACTGTCGGTGCACATTGACGATATTATCGACGATTTATGACGACTAAGACGACGACGACGACGATGTTCTAGCATTTTTCTGGATGTTATAATCAATGTTTGGGTGTATAAATACTTGCGTAGCCTATAGGTGTTATTTAAAAAAAAATAAAATAAAATAAAATAAAGATGCGACACGTCGTTGTGCGCCTGTGAGAGACACTAGATTTAGTCGAACGCAAGACTGTATGAGTGAACACAAACGAACGACTGATTGATTGATTGATAATACACGAGCTTCGTAAGAGGAAGAGAGAGAGAGAGAAAGAAATTACGTCAGAATCCTCTTTTTCTATTATGTATAAACAGATAAATGTGTGATAAGAAAAAAATTGTTTTTTTTTTCTTTCAAAAATATTTTAATCTGCGGGTGAAGCGAAAAAGAGAGAAAGAGTGATGATGATGATACGTACAGATAAATGAGATTGTAAAAAACAATGACGAACCTCACGGCGAATGAATTCTTGCAGATTTTTATCGATTATTATTAATCATCTAGTGATATTATTAAAAAGAAAGAAAGAGATATATAACAATACGGGCGCTCCTGTCTGTGTCGCCTTTTGAACGTGCAATCGCCGCGATTCTTGAACACGATCCACATCGGTACGAACAAAAAATATGAAAGAAAGAAAGAGCAAAAGCGAACGAGCGAGGAAAAAAGCGCTAAACTAAAGATAAACCTATTAAAGAAAAAATAAATTAAAGAATTAAAAAAAATCACACGCAGACTAGACTCGATGTTTATATTAATAATAAAGAAACAAAAAAAAGAAAGAAACAAAAGATAACCGAGCAAAGTAATAAATATACCTGTTATAATAGAAACGGCGGGAAGTGAGTCAGAGAGCGAGAGATGGAATGAGAGAAAAGCGTATACACACACCGCCACACCTATATACACCATTGTAAACCGATCTCCTACGGATCCAGCAACAAAAAAAAAGAACCGAGATAATGTATAACGCGACGAACCAACCGACGAAAAAAAGGCAAACTGAAAAATTATATCGCACGGAATAAAGATGACTATTATACATACAACATACCGATATCCAAGAGAGTCGCATTTCATTCAGCAACCACCACCACCACCACCTTTTACAATAAAAATGGCACGCGAGCAGCGCTCGCTCGCTAGTGACCCGCGGGCCTCGCGCGATATATACACGACGGCTAAAGTATCCGCTCGCGAACGTGCGCGCGTATAGCGGACCGCGCGCGACCCCGTTTGCGGTTTGACCCAGTGAGAGAGAGCTCTCCCATGCAGTGTGGCAGGCGGCGGCGCGAGTGATCGCGATCACTCGGCGTTCGCTCGCGCGACTGACTGCTGCCCGACAGACAACACACGAGAGATAGTAGTAGGAGTAGAAGAAGAGGCTGCCAAGACGACGACAACTGCTGTATCGCACGGTGACGATCTTTTATCTTGATTCTCGATCTTTAGTGTGTGTGTGACTGTCTTGGAAGGAAAAAAGAGCGGAGAGATAGTAAGGTACCGTTTTTGTACGAGTGAGTAATGCTCCCTTCGCGAGATATTATGACACGCGCGAGTGTGAAAGAGAGCGGGGCCCCCTTCGCTTTTTCCGCGGTGGTGCGTGGAAGCCAAGTATATAGGTCTTTCGCGCACGCGTGCGCGCACGTATTTTTTTTCGTGGCAGAAAGGCTGATGTTGCGTGTAAGGGGTTGAATTATGGAAGGGTTTAGGTATGAAGTGTTGGGTGAAATTTGAATTGATGGGAGGGGATCGGAAAATATGGCAGAATTTATCTCTTATCTCGGCTGTTTTTTTCTTATATGTGGGTCGGATGCGCGGAATGTTGAAATTGTTTAACGAAAAGTATATATATATAGATGGGAAATTCTTTGGCAAAAATGTAAACGATTTTTGTATGCTGATGGTGCCGTCGTTCGCGGTAATTTATACAGCGCAAACAATAAGCCGCGCGCGATCCGTCGCGAGAGTTTAGCATCTCAATTTGCTCAAGTATTGTTAGTGCAGTTGGATCAACCCACGTAATCCTTGAGGATATTTACGCACATCTCTCACGCTTGCTTACTACGGGAAGTCAAATATTTATTTAACCGCTGTATATACATATCACACCAACGGCTTAACTCCGATTACGAATCCTCACTCTCGGCGTCCTAATTTCAATCGATCTCTATACTACAGAAGGTAGTACTTTTAATTTTTCACTGGCCCAAGTAATTAATTTTAAAAGCCTACTACCCTATACATGTATACATCATCCTCCGAAATTCCCACGTCATCGGCGGCTCTCGCGCGCGCTTCACCAAGCAGCCGAGAGATAAATTAGCCTCGCGCGAGCGAGCGATGCACTCTAAATAATTGCGTCTCCGCGAGCGTTATGCGCGAGATAGTCGATGCACCGCGTGTGCAGAATATTTTTCACCGACGCGAGGTCGGACGCAAGTTTGATGATTAAATTAGGATTGAAGCGGATGAGGAAACGGCGGTTGGCATGTGGCTGAGGATACCGAGGATTGCGGTTGGTGAGTTTTTTGTAAAGTAGGATGTCAAAGTGTATGTGTGGATGAACAGAGTTGATATATATTTGTAGGGAGGTCTCTCTGGTACTGGAGACTAACTTTTTTATGAATATTTTTTTCTCAGTGAATATTGAAAAAAAAAAGTTGTTTGGAACCATTATAAAATAGCTTTATTTTGCAATAGCCGTTTAGAAAAAAATTTTTAATATAATATACTCATAGATAGGATTTTAATTATTGTTCTCAAATTAAATTTTTAAATTTACAGACGAATGAGAAATAATCATATTTAACTCATAAAATATAGTAATTATAAAAAGAAATCAACTTTATGTGGTCATAGTCCATAATAACTTTTATAAATATAGATCTAAACTTTTTTTCCTATCCAATATACCGTTGTGAATTACATTTCTTTCCTTCGGCATAAAACCTACAGCAAAAGTTTTTTTACCTATCAACCATGGACAAAAAAATATAGACGCCTACCAATTATTAAACCTCCAACAGTCAATTTACCGAGCATGAGTCGCACAAAAACGAAAACATTCCAAGTTAAGTGCGTACGTATACGTGAGAGGCGGGCAGCGCAAAGGGAATCCATTCGTACTGAGTATCATCAGCTCCGATAGGACGACGCTGTGTTAATTAACGCGGATTTTCCCGATAATCGGATTATGGAAAATTAGCGACGGTGAGAATAGCCCGTGTACGATCAATCGAGCGATTAAGTACACACACACACACACACAACGCGTGTCAGGTGTACTAATACGCAATATGATGCGAGGACTTTGATTAAATCAGATCGCGGGCCAATGTGTACCGAAATGACACGTTCTTCGTGCAATTTTCTCTTTATTTTAATTATAGAAATACACAAAGTGCGTACTTAGGATACATTAATTTGGATATATTTGACATTATGGTTGAGTTTGATCGATATGTTATTTATAACGGTATGTAAACGTTACGGATAATTTAATTTTATTTAATTGAAAGTCATAAAAGCTCTTTGTTTTGAATGGAATAATTGCTTGTTTGAATTTACCCGTGTTATATTTAGCGTGTTGTTGAAACGATTCGCGTCAATAAATATTATTTCTCGAATTACAGTGCGATATTTTATTATTTTTATTGTTTTAATTAAAGGTGTGCACGTTATATTCTCTCGTTACAAATAATTTAGTTGGTATAATTCACTGACGAACAGAATAATTTAATTTATTTTTATTTATAGGTATTCATAAACTATATTAAGTAGAAATATTATTATCGAAATTATATCATTATAACTAATGAATATATATATTTAAAGGTAAATATAAAACTAATGAAATACGCACGCAGTAACGTCAATGTTTATGCAAACTCAAGTTAATACACCGCGCGCGGGGCAATCGCTTCATACTTATAGCTGTAAGCATGTAGTTAAATATTCTCAGAGTACTTAAACTTCGTAAGCTTCATAAAGCGTCCCAATTATTCATTCATGTCGAAACAGATTAGACTTCGAAATAACCGTATCCAGGAATTTCCAAATTTACCGCTTATAACAGAAATTCATCTCCTTAACATGCACCGCAAACTAAACAAATAGTTTAAATAAAGTAATAAATTCATCATTTATAATCAATCATCTTTTCATATTTTCTAAATGACAAATATATATATAAAAAATAGTCGTCTTAAAACGCGTTGACCGCGTGTAAATAACGTTATACCAAAATAATAATTGTTCAACCCCACATTCACGATACGACCACCATAGCGCCCCAGCGACTCTTGGACGATGTCAGAGAGCTACTGCACAAGCTGCCGTGGCGCGAGCTACGCGGGCGGCGGTTGCCTTCAGCGCGGCGGCTGTTGCTCGTCAGCAGCGAGCGGTTCAGCAGCGGCAGCGGCTGCAGCTGCTGCGTCCTCGGCAACGTCGTCGGCCAACGACAACGGATGCTGCGGGGCGAAGAGGAGGGTACAGGTCAGGGCGAAGGTGCTGTACGGGTCTGGCAAGGCGATCGCGAGTCTACAGGCGCAGGAGAGAGCGGGGCGCCGGTAGGAGTACCGAGGGTGAGGTGAGTATTGATGGTGCGCGGTGTATATTTATACTTGTTAACCATGAGTGATGAGTATCGTTCTGTCAAGACTTGCGATGTTACCTTATACTTTGGACATAAAAGTTATGTCAACTCTGGATGTTTTTGTACCCTGCAAAAAAGTCGTATTTATAATTCGAAATGGGCTTCTTTTTCATTGCAGTGGGCGACTTTCTTTGCCCTCGGTGTAATAGAGTAACCGAACAAATACTGCGAAAAAAGTTTTACAGCGACACAGGGTTCGCGTTTGACTTGCAGGGATTAAAGGGGCTCTCGGTAACGAGGCTCGCTGGCTTTTGATCATGCGCGGCGTGAAAGGAAACTCGAGTACGAGGATATACGTCGATGATAACCAAAGGGTTAATTATAAGTTCGCAATGCATGAGAAATTGTGAGTTGATTAAGTAAATTTTTTGAATTTTCACGAACATACATAATCCGCCAATCATCCACGGCTATTTATCCCGACGAAAGCTCGAATTTCCTCGTTTTCATCCTCACACACATAAGCCGTCGAAGAAAACCGCTGGCTTGAGAAATTTTTCCTTACATCCTCATTACCTCTTCTCTCTCGGGTTTACCTGCCTCCTTCTCGCGTATATATAATTTCGGGTCGACGACCACAAGCTATCTCTCGCATGATCGGCGCCTCTTCCTCCTCATTTTTTGCACTTGTTTCTCTCGCTGTGTAGCTAAGAGATCTCCTCTCTCTTTCCCTCCTCCAATCGGAGCCTCCTCCTCCTCCTCCTCCTGCAGTGCTCACTTAGAAACTTCCCTACTTCGGTGTAAGAGAAAGAAAGAGAGAGAGATCATAACAGTAAAAAGCGAAGCGTTGAGTGTATGGAGAAGGAGAAAAGAAAGGAGAGGATAAAGTATGTAAAGTGACGCGCGCGGGGGGTTCTTAAAAAAAATGCTGCTGCTGCTGTGCGCGGATTTTTAATTGATGCATAAATATTGTTGCGCGCTGAGTTTTAATGTAACGGAACGGCGATACGTTTCTTGTCTAACGCTACTTTATGAAATCTCTTGCCGAGTGTGCGCTCGCCGATCGGGAATTGAGTTGCCGATTTTAATTTACGCATCGACGTGTTCATTTACTCCTTAATGTACTTCCGTAATTAGTTTCGTTTTGTATACGATTATAACTCGATGAAGTTTATATGATGGAGTTTCCTTTCCATATAACAACAAGATTTTAATAAACTAAAGGTAGGGACAGTTCATTACGCTGTAAATTAACGTTATAGCACGTGTCCTTATAAAAAAATAAAATAAACATTTCAACTTGCCCGTAACCAAGCCAAGAAATATATCTCCAACCTACACTCGGCGAACAATCCCCGCTCGCAAAAACACAATGACCACGTATATGTACATCCTAGATCCCAGCAGCATATATACCTTTGGCTACCAAGCTACACTCACTCACGCGAGAGAAAAAAGAAGAGGAAAGAAAAAGGAGAAACAGGAATGCGCGCATCGCCGGAGGGCAGAGCGCCCGGTTAAGACGAGCCGGCGCTCGCTCCGCCGGTTTAGTTGACGTTAAACCCGCCGCGTACACGCGCATATCACAGCACAACGCGCGCGCATAATACGTGGTGCGCGAAAGAGAGAGAAGAAGATTCATGGCGTGATCATCATGCGCTGGCCAGCATGCATGTGAGTTGGGGTGTTGTGTTTGGGGCCGGTTCTTTCTTTTTTTTTTATACGATCGGTGTGGGGTTGCGTCTTTTTTTATGGTTGGTGTACCGTTAATGATCGTCGTATTAAGGTAATGAACAATTATTCAACATTGATTCAATTGAGCATCCACTTTTTATCATGATGTAAGGTAAAGTAAAACACGAGGCGAGGAAAATTGATCGGAGAACGGAAAACGCGTTTAACATCGTTTCAAACTTTCGTAAGTTTAAGAGGAAAAAGGCCATCTTTCGCGTAAACATCGTTACAAATAATTACAACCACTTAGCCGTACCGATCTACAGCCAGGCGTTCGTCAATTACGAACTTTACGCGCGGCTGCACGCGAATCTATATTGTATACCCCTTAATTACATTACCGGGACTGTCGAGAGTTCGAAACTATACGCTGCGTCTTAACAAACAACTTCTATACTATATAACACGTAGATTCGCCGTGGTCCTGGTAGCCGCGTCGGCGCAGCCGGAGCTACCGCGACCCATCGACGAGTACCTCAGGAGGCAAGGGAGGAGCGGGGAGATGCTGAAGGTGTCCAAGAACGGTGGTATCGAGAACAACCTGGCTAGAAGTAAAAGTAGCGTAGAGGCGAAGGCTAGTAGCAGAACGGAGGAGGAGGACGAGGATGAGGCGATGCCGAGGGAAGAGGATTTTAAGGAGGCTGCCGATTTTGGAATCAGGGCGATGAACGATTTGTATCTGGTGAAGGAACCAAAGCTGTATCAGATGGGTGAGTGCGGTTGTCTTGATTGTCGTGTTTTTGGAGATTATAAGTTTCAGGTGGTTTGGATTGACAGTTTTGGTTATTGTGTTAATAGGGAGATATTTTAGAGGAATAAATGAAAATTGTTGGTAGTAAATTGAGGTTCGGAATGAATTTAGTTTTTTTGAATACGTAAAGGGCGAAAGGCGAATTTTTGAAGAGAAAATAATTCTATATCAAAATTGAATTTTGTGTTGAATATATCGATGACAAAAGTATTCGAAAATGAAACAAACAGAAAAGTAATTTAGAATTTGCCATAAGTATTTTATTATCAGACATTTCAGGGAATGTGATAAAAAAGTTTGCACTAGTTTGGTAACAAAGCGAAATTGTTTAGAAACATTTTTGGAAAAATTTCGAGAAAAGCCAAAATAGCTTATTCAGCGCGCAGCGACACGAGCACCCTTTCAACTCTCTATTGATTTGTGAAATCGCCTGCAGTATGCGGTACAGTCATTTCGTCCATTTTCGATATTGAATTTTTTCGCTTTCGGAAAATTGGATTTACCCATCCGCCTTTTCGATTCTACTTCAAATCGATGCTCAGCATGAGATTGCTTTTCAAGTAGTATAAAAACAATATAATTCAAGAAGTTATTACCATTTTGAATTTACTAAATAAATAATTAATTTAACGCGTACCATTAAAAGAATAAAATTAAAAGTTTTAAAAAGGTAGATTCCTTTGTTCCTTTTAATTATCATTATTTATTCAAGCACACACTAATATATAAATTGCATAGTTTGTTTTTAAAATAATGAATCTCTCTACTCTTCTTTCACATCACTTCCACCTTTTTCAAACACCAATTACCCTTCGCCAGGTCTATTCTTAAGCGCGAACAATCCAGCGCGCTACGTCGCCGCGTTCAACCAGCAGACGGACGAAGCCAAGCAGCTCGCGCGGTTCGGCTACGCGGCCCTGGAGGCGGCGAAGAAGTTCCGCAGCAAGTTTCCCGACCTGCTGCGTCAGGCGCCCCAGCCCCAGAACGCGGACAAGACGTCGTTACGGCAGCAGTGTCCGAATAGAGGAACACCTCAGTGCCCGCCGGCGAGTCTGAGGTACAGGACGGCGGATGGTAGCTGCAATAATCTGAAGGAGCTGTGGTGGGGATCGGCGATGTCTACCATGCAGAGGTTGGTGTTTCTTTTTTTTGCGTAAAATATCTAGGGAATTAAAGATATAAGTGAAAATCAGTGCACTAAAATTTGGCATAGTAGAAGCGATATGCAGTTCTATATTATATTTTCAGAAAAAAAAAAAAATCCTTACTAAATCCCAGTACAAATATTATAAT
>UXGD01000213.1:0-78026 GCA_900474315.1 Torymus auratus | reverse complement strand
TTTAAAAGTGAAAATCCGATGTATCCGAGTGGTCCCAGCTCTACTATGGAAATAATAATTTTGTTATATAAAAAAAAATTATAAATAAATTTTTCTTTTTTGTATTATAATTTTTATTAATAATGTCTTAATTCCGAAAAAAGTGAATAATACGGGTCGTTTTCTTCTAGTTTTATTTTTCTCTTTTAGTATTTCATAGCAGAGTTTTTTTTAGACTGAATGGTTCCCATTTGATATAGAAGTCTTTCAACATTTATTAAAATGTTTACGGTCATAACGGAAGCCATTTCGAGCGTTAGCTAGTCTTTAAAATCACAGCTTTACTCTGATTCTTTTCCAATTTAAACGAGAGAGAGAGACTCTATTTGTTAGTTTTTTCTTTCGCGTCAGCACGACGTTCGGCCCCTACTACTCTTTTTTTTCACTCGATTACGGTTATGGAAAGAGAAATTTTATTGGCGTAATTGCGCCTGCTATAAAAACCACAGCCACAAAACCTTTTATGCGCCTAGACAGATATCACATAGCGAGAGCGGGAACGTCAGATACGAATCCAACGCATTCGAAATCCAATTTATGAATGCGCATATATACTATATAGATATATATGTATTTCGGCCTCCCCTTTTATCGGCAATAAAACAACGTGCAAAGTGCTAGGCAATGAAAAAAAAAAGTCAAATGGATATTGACTCGTGGCGCGAAACCGCAAAATTTTGTTGCCTATTTTTTTTCTTCGCCATCCGAGTGTAATATAAATAAAGTGAATGATGACGCATATATATCTACGAATCGAATTTCGGCAAACTACCGCAATGCATTCAAAAAGTTTATTATTCCACGTATAAAACACAAAATTGCGAAACGTTTGTAAAATAGAAATTCATTTTCCGGTTTCAAATAAATAGCACGCGGGTTGTTCGGATAAAAGGCTCGATCCTGAGTGCTCATCCCAGCAGCGAGAAAACAAGCAAACAGCTCTAAAGATCCTCCTTTCCCGGTGCGAACAGAAACCAAAAAAGAAACACCAAAACGAACAAAAAAGAAGTCTAAGAAAGAAACAAACAAGACTAGAAGAAATAAGTGTGTGTTTGTGTGTGTGTGTGTGTGCGGCGCGCAAGCAACGTCGAAGAATACACCAAAAATACAGAAAAAGAGTATATACGAGAGAGAAAAGAAAAATATAGAAACGATAAAAATAAAAAGAACACAGACTCTCGGAATTCCTTACAATAAAATGTCTCTTCGCGCGATCGAACAAATTAGCGCAGTAAAAGAAACCCGAAAAGTTGCCTCGCGAGTTGCTTCGAAACGAAGAGGGGCGGAGGGGCAAAAAAGTACCCTCGAAATTCATCGAAGCAAAAGTTGGTACTTACACCCTCGAGTCGAGTAGATTAGCGCGGCTCGAATCGTGGCCCGTAATAGCCTCGCGTGAGATTCGAGTGTAAGGAATCCGAGATGCTATATAGAGCTACATACATATATACAGACAGCAGCGCAAGAAAAAGAATTACCAAGACAAAAAAAGAAAGCGAGAAGAGTAAAAGAGTCTAAGTATATAAGTAAGAGAAATATGGATCGGAGTGAAGCTTACTTTTGCATAGGAAGGAGTTGGCCGGCGCCGTCAGCAGGAGCTTATCCTTCATCGAGGCTGGCTCGGCGCAGCGCGCTATGCCCGGCTCCACGTAATCCCGCTTCACCCACTCGGCCAGCCAGCGCATATTGCAGTCGCAGTACAATGGGTTCGAGCCGAGGGCACTAAACAGGTTTACACACACAGACACATATCGCTCGGTTAGAACTCCTGTGCCTCTCCTGCTTCACGTTTATAGTGTACATGTATAGGAGAGAGAGAGAGGGAGCGCCTCGGTCATATAATCGTACGGGTACGCTCCTTCTCCCTATATCGTTACTTACACGTGTGTGACGGATTTCAGGTCCTCGAAGGCGCCCTCCGGTATCACCGATATGTCGTTCCCGTGAAGCGAGCTGCAACACACAATTTCCTCCCCTCGTCATTCCTAATCTACCTATTTTGGAGGCGGTATATGTACCCCCCATGCATGTTTATACGGCCCGTCAATTTTCGATCGCTGCTACTGCGCTTATACATCGCCCGCGCCTATATTCATATATACATCTTGGATGTATTTATATAGTTATAATGAAAGCTTATATTATCTAGCATTATTGCGCGAACGTCAATTTTACATCGGGCAAAGTGGATTGTTGTCGATGTCGAATTGAAAGTTTATATATAATTAGCGATAATATGGTTTGCCGCGCGATGTGTACGAATTTCTCGGTCGATTATTTCAAAGAAGAGCTTCAGTATAAACGCGGTTAATTTACATAATATATACGATAAGAAATTATCCGATTTCAATTTAAGAAAACGTATATAACTTATATTGAAATTACTAAGCACCGTGTGTTAATCCTTAGTACCTCACAAAACAACAATTACACTAATAATAATAATAATAATAATAACGCTGTGTACTATTCAACGAACGTAAAAAAGTTACGAGTCCATTATATCCAAGCTAACGACTCGGAGCGCGCGTCGGACAAGACGCAATTAAGCGCGAGCGCGTGTATATAGAGGTAAGTAATTTTCGCGTGTATCTATAATACACAGACACGACGCGCAATATGTGTATATATATACCGTACTACACAGCAGCTCTCATATTATCTCATATACGTACATGATGCGAAGGGACTTGAGGCCGGCTAGCGCGCCACGTTGCACGCACTGCAGCTTATTGTAGCTGATGATCCTGCGGACAGATAAAAAGGCATTAGAGAGAAACGCGCGCGTGCCGCGGTTATACGTGTGTGCATGTCTCTATATATGTATATAGATAATATATCACACGTAACCTGCGCCCGCAGAGAATAAAGACAGAGCGAGAGAAATATATATAAAGACAAGCCTGTATACTCACAGATGTGCCAGTTTCGTAAGGTTCCTGAACGTGTTGTTCGATAGCATTCCAATCTGATTGTTGCTCAAGTCCCTGCAATTTATATATCGTATGGATGAAACAAACGCATCGGTTAAAACCGTACGATCCTATTTGCTTTTCAAATATATATATATCGAATATAATGTGAACGTGGATATATAGTTGGGCTTGCGTAAGGACGATTTGTTATTAACGTGTGGCTATATGCATAGGATAGGCAAGAAAATTGCTCAACTATATAATACGGGCTCAGATTATTTTCGGAACAGCAAAGAACTTCAAATCTTAGCGATAATCGAGGTCGCGCGCGTTTGAATCTTTATATAGAATTATAATTGTAAGAAAGCCCATCCATCACTCGCCTTTTTAGCGCCCGACTCTCGAATATACCATCATTGCCGCGTCTCGTTTCATCAAGTATAATATAACTCTAATGCCGCGAATCCCCACGAGTAATAAAAACCTGCCCAATACATACGTACGTACATGTATATATACACGCACACGAGCGTATACGTGGCGCGCGCAATAAAATCGTTTAGCCATCGTCAATGGAAAAATCATTAATCATCGTCAGTGGGCGCGCGCGCGCGCAGAATTAATGCGCGCATGATGCGGCGCGTCGCGTGTGTGTATTTGTGCAGCGCGCGAACGGCCGTCTGCGATCGCACACACCCCATCGGGAATATTTGCGCACTCGCAAAATGAAAAGTTCGACAATGAAAGAATCGTTTCATCGTCGTCGTCGCGCCGCCTCTTTTCGTGCTGCGCGGCAAAAACGACGAGGAGGTCAATGGAGATGCGCGGTTTCATGCACGATGTGTGATGGGTGAAGAAAAAAAAATTGTATGTAGGAAATTAACATTAATAACGATGATGATGATGATGATGATTGGCATGGTACATGTGTCATGACACGTTATTTGAATTTTTTCGTTTGGGAATGTCTATGGCTGCTTCCTTGTTCGTAATACCTTCACTGCCGTGAGAATTGTATATTCGTTGGGTCTGTACGCGGATCGAGTCACGGAATATGAATCATTTATAATTAATTTTGTGATTAATGATTTATTGAAAATTCGTATGTATTGCTATACATAATAATCTATACTATGTGGAATGATTTCGATGGAATGAGGAATCGCACGTTTTCGAGTCGAATCGAATTCCAGCGTAGCTTAAATTTAATATATTGAAAATAGTGTCATATGAATACACAATTATGTATCTATTAGATTACTAGAAATATTTAATAATCTTTTATCTTTGTAATCCTGCCATAATAAATTCATTGTTATTTTGTTGATTGCTGTGATAAAATATGTATATATACTCTTTTTGTTACTCAATTGTGCACTAAAACATGCATATCGATGCATTTTCTTAGCTTAATTTTACTAATGATATTTGACAATTAAATTTTAATTTGAAATTAAAATTAAATTAATAATTATTAAAAGTTAAAATTAAATTAGTTTTACAAAGTTAATATTTTAATTTTAAACTCTGAACTTCGACAAAAAATTTTATATTTTAAAAAATTTAATATTAAAAAAAAAAAAAAAAATTAATAATTATATAATGTATAGGATTTACGATGTATTTGTTATATACTTATATTGTAATACTTGAAGTACTGGTGAATAAATAATAAATAATAAAAAGTTTAAATTTTAATTTAAAACTCCGATCTTTGACAAAAAAAAAAAAAAAAATTAGAATTCTACGCAACTGGAGCGAGAATCCGATTCGCGTACACACATAATCGTGTATAAAATCAGCCTTTCCGCATGTTGCGTTGAGAAAGATTGTACGCAACACCTGTGCTCGGGTTATCTCGACTCGCGTATGAGATTGTCACTATATACTCAACGAGAATAATCTCCCTCGCGCACCAGTTGCGTAATGTAGTATTTCAATTCTGAAAAAAGCAGATGAAAGCTCGCTTACCCAATTCTATTTTTTTTTTTTCAAAACTCTATTCAAAACATTTTTCAGATTAAAACTGATGGATGATAAGTGTACCCTTAAAAAACATTTTCTCAAAGTAATCCCAAAAACGTGTATTCGTGTCTCAAGTTTTCCGAAACATTGCAATCTACTGTACTGTAACTTTGTCCATACTTTCACACCCAAAAACATCCTCAAGTTTCAGCAAAATTCCCGTGCCCCGAAGACATTAGACACAAATAACTGTAATATACGAGAAACGACTTGGAAATCCGATTTACTCATAAAGTACATGTATCATCCCCAAACGAAACCACTTAATCATCATCACGAATTCCGAGGAAAGTGACCGGGCCACCAAAGAAGGCGACCCACGCGGCGTCAAAGCGCTGCACATGCTGCAGCTTCAGAAAGGCGATACGACGTAACGAGATGTGGATATACGTACAGCCTGATGAGGACGCTGAGATGGGCGAGCCTCTCCGGCTGGATGGTCTTGATGTCGTTGACGTCGAGATAGAGCTCCGTCGTCTCGGGCGGTATGCCCCGCGGTATCTCGGTGAGCCGGGACCGCGAGCAGCGCACCACTGAGCCTGCGCAGCTACACTGGGGCGGGCAGTAATCGTCGCCCAGACACCCGATGCTTTCGCCTGAAAACACACAAACATACAAGATATAGTTTTTTTCGTGCGGGGTTGAGGATACCAGCACGAAAATTGCTGATTTTGGTGTTTTCGTTCGCTTTGAACGTTCGAAATTTCAAATACACTTCAAATACTATCTGCGGGTCAGGGATTCGCAAAGATCTGCTTCTTCATTTCGCTTATATATTTTAGTGCATTTTCTTTGATCAACTTCAAACTATAACCGTAGCTTTAGCAAAAATTAATATTTTTGAATTCTGAAAAAAGTGCAGGATGAAAGATCTATTTTTCTAGTTTTATTTTCTATTTTTAGATTGTTTGGTTATTGTTTGAAGAAGAGTCTGTTTTTACACACTTTCTTAGAACAATACTCGAAATATCAATAACTAGAGTTTTTTTAAAACGTTACAGTCTAATATTATGGTTTTCTTCATATTTTCAGTTCCGAAAACATTTCCTAAAATTTGAGAAAAATCCGTGACCCGCAGTACACACTTACTATATAGTACACTCTCCTAGTTAGTTCAGGTCAACTAAAGTATTGCAATATTAAACTCATATAATTCCAAACCAATCAAACTTCACCTAATTCACTTCCCTATACAGCACAGTACAACTAAAATTCAATAAAATTCTCGTCCCCAACTCACTCATAAAAATCTACAATTAAATTCAGACCCGATTAAACAGCGAGGAAATAATCATTCAGATCCAGATCAGACGAGACACACCCGCAATTACCTATAGCCGCGTGCACACGCGCGCGCACGTTATTATTCACGCGAATAATGTAACCCGCTAATAATAATCATCGGATACAACAGAACGTGAAACGAACGCCAATCGAAGCCGCGCGCGCGCACTCGCGGACACCGGACACTCTATATGCATCGCAATGCCCTACGCCCCTTTGAATCAACGCCGCGCGCGCACGCACACACATCACAAGTCGTTCACGCTTTCGTGCCACAATTTTCAATTACAATATATAAATACACGCGCACACACACCCACATAGACGTATACATAAAGTAATGAGTTATGTAATTGCGGTCGATGTGTGGCGCGTGTTCAATTCGGCTGACGCAAGCGCGCGCTTTTCCATCATGTCGGCCGCCGTTATATAGAAACCGCGCGCTGACATCCGAGTTCGTTACACGGAAAAGAACGTGTACACACAAGGTTTATATATATATTCTACACGTTAGTGCGGTATACAAACAAAAAAAAAATAAGAAAAAAAAAGTAGCGGTGGTGGTCGTGTGTATATACATATAGTGTGCGTATGGTCAAAGCGAGTAGCGGTTCGCCGCGAGGCTCTGAGGTTTCCGCGCTGCCGCGACTGAGCTTTACTGATCGATCGATGATTTGCGACCCTACCGCGGCAAGATACATTTCCTACCTCGGTTTTTTTTATCTCTCTCTCTTTCTCTCTGCTCTTTCTTTCCTACCTTCCTTTTTAACGGCTTTGTTTTAACTACTACGCGTGCACGCCGGTTCGTTAAAGGAGCGGCGCGGCTTTGCATTTCATGAGCCAACATTCGTATATAGGGTTTACAGATTATATATGCACCGAGTTGCATGGGAATTATCGAATTTACCTTCTCTCTTTATCTGTATGTTAGTTCTTCTCGTTAGGAATGGCAGGGAAAAAAGCTCGTCTCTGCCCGCGTGAATTTGCAATTTTAAAAACGTGAACTTCTACGGCACGCGCCGCGGCTGTAAATTATTATGCGCAGCCCCGAGGCTGCCGCCTCGCAATCATCGAAATTTGCCGTGTTTTACAAAACTCTTTTCGTGAAATGTTGAAGGGATGTGTATATTTGCAATACGAGTAGCAAACGCGAAATAATACACGGCCGCGTTTGATTCTACTTTGCGCAGGTGGCCGGTGACGGGATCAGAGCGAGAGAGAAAAAGCATGTTCGATGAAATGTATATACGTTTGAACGATCGCAATAAGGCTCGAGATTAAAAATATATAATTGAAAATGTGCATGTATATCGTTTTACCCGGGATGAGCGTTAAAATGAAAGTTTGGTCAAATAAATAATCCCATTCGACGAAATCAGCCGGATGAACTGAACCTTGAATGAAACACATCACACGTGTAGTGCCAATCAATCGTCGCGAAAATCGTTGCCAATGCCGAATCGTCCGAGTGTAAATATATTACACGCGAGAACGAAGTCCAAGTATATAACACTTATGCCATATTCGAATCGAAAAGCGTTTGCGCACACTTGAAATATAAACGTAAAAACCGTTACAGTCAAACATTTATTCAACATCTCGCCGTATTTTTTAAAAACCTTCTTTTATGCGTTCCAGTTTATTCGGTACACGCATACACACACACATGGACGATTAGTATTCTCGATTACAATCGACGAGTATAATATTAATACCGGCGCCGCGGCTAATTCCGGGATTATTAAAAAATTAGTTATGCACGCGCGCGACGGTTAATGGAAACGTCGCTAATTAAGGAAAAAAAAAAGAACGAAGAAAATCCCAGCTAATGTTCGACAAGCTTTCCCATTAATGTCCCCCGTCACGAGAGACGAATTATGCTATCTTCGAAACGAATCTCTCACCTGCGCGACCACAAGAACCGCGCGGGTCGCGCTGAAACTCCCAATCGCGCGCCAATCAAATCCATCATTAATAATGAAAGTCATTTCCCTGCACTCTGACGAGTTTAGTTTCGTGAAAGGTGATCGACGCGCGCCTCTATATTATATATACGTTTCCGGAAACCGAGCGCCCTTTTCTATACTTTCACGAATATATACGTGGAACGTATGTGTATGTGTGACGTTATATGGTAAGTGGTTGCGATGGCTTGCCTAATTATCCCCGGCGATTATAACGCGGGAAAACTTCTTTGGAGATATAATAAGCGCAGATTCTATCCGATGCAGTAGCCTAACGCGAGCGCGCGACGCGTCTGGCGCGTTATAGATCGAAACGTCTGATTTTCCGTGAATTATGCAAATTGCCGCGCGCGCTTGCGATCGGCCGCCGCTTCGTACACGTGTGTGTGTGTATGTATATATACTGCGTCTGAAAAAATTATAGATTGCCCTGAACGCAGAGTGTCGATGGAATTTTCGCTGCTTATATTATGTATACGCGCAGCTCTATGATGGTCTTTGAGTATATAGGGGAGGAAGGAAGCGTGTCGCGTATATAATTAATATTGTGATGTTGGAGGATTTTTATTATGCGTGTTTTCAAAAAAATGTCATTTTGCGCGACGGTACCTCGCCTATATATGGGTTAAACATGAAAAAAATATATATTTCACTAAATGAATGGTATACGACGTTGAGTGAACTTTCTTTTATAATAACGAATGTACGTTTGACGGTCGGATTGCAGCATAGAAATCTAGGTCACATCTCGATATATTAAAAAAGTCTTTTTTTTCTAATTATTGAATTCTGCAAAATTCGTACAAAGCGAATATAGAACGATAATAATTCATCCTTTATGAGATTTTATTACTTTTTTTACCGTATACTTATTACTATACGAATATATATATGTTCAAAGAATATATATATATATAAATTCCTCGAATTCCGCCAGTTGGAATTTCACGCGAGACGAGCGAATGTCCGCAGGTCGTGCATTTATATATACAAATACGTCGCTGGCCAACGGAGGCAGGCGGAGGGATTAACGAATCGGGGCAGCGAGGGTCTCTCCCTCGCATACGTATATATATACGTGTACTCACTGTTGCACTTGAACTCGTGGCGCGGAATGTCACTGATAGCCGCATCCTTGAGCCTCGGCGGCTCGTGACAGTGTCCGCTCACCGTCGTGCCGCTATCGCGCTTTTTCAGCCACTCGGAGAACCAGGCTAAGTGGCAGTTGCACGAGAGCGGATTTCCCTGGAGGTTTCTGGAAACAAAAAAAAAGTTTATCCTATTAGATAAGAAACAAACGAAACAAGTGACAATGTCGTCCGAAAAGGGCGGAAATCCGATATATACTCACATGGAATGCAAGTGCGGCAGATTGTCGAAGGAGGCCGGCATCATGCACGTAATCGCGTTGCCGTGGAGGTTCCTGGGAGCAGAAAACGCGAGCGAAGGAGAGATGTGGAATGAGAAATTTCGGGGCGGATGCTTTCGTATATATATATATTATACTCACAGATTTTTCAGACTCGTCAGCCCGGTGAACATCTTCGTGTGGACTTCCCGGAGCTTGTTATCCGACAGCAGACTGAAAGTTGAAGAAAGAAAAAGAATAAAAATTTTGTAACCGCACGCTCATCCACTTTGCAGTTGCGCGCGCGCGCGGTTACATTCGCGCGCATCATAAAAGCGAGCATCGCATATAAGTGCTGCGCAGCTTCAAGTTGCGCCGAATGCAAACAATTTCACTACTTGAGGAGAGGAAGAGAGAATGAATGGATGAAAGTCAAATGCACTTACAGGTCCGTTAATTTGTGCGCTCCTTCAAACGCGTTAGCCTCGATACGCGAAATCTTGTTACCCCTGAGATCCAAGTGCTGCAACTCCGGGAGCTTTTCGAAAATTCCCTCCGCCTTGATTTTCTCGATGGCATTATTCCTCAGCAACCTGTTTTGCGTCAAATTAATATCAGCATTTTGTGTTCGCTAAATTACATGTTTATTACCTCTTCAGTGAGTGTTGCTTTTAACGCGGTATATATAATGTAGTCGTGCGGTTCAGAAATTTCATTGGTATTATAATTTGCTGATATGTGTAATGGCTGTAGTGGGGAAAATGTGGATATTGTTCGTTAATGGGAAGGTAACTTTCGCTCTTTTTATTTATCTATAACGAAAAATATAAAAAGGAGAATAATTTTAACACGCCCGTAGAAAAATTCCAAAGCTTTTAAAAAGAGAAAACTAAACGAAAAATGAAACAATGAACAATATACACATTTTCCAGTATCATATTCTGTTAAAAATATTATTTTTCTGACGCACAAAGTATACTTTTACCTTGATACAAGATTATTACATTTTAGCAAAGAACTATAATATATATATATATATAAATTAAACTACCAATCTCCTTATTATATATAACGCTATACTTGATACGTTCAGCTCGCCTCGCTTTAACTTTCTCCAGCCAATAAACTTTACACCCCATTAAAACTCATCCTCATATAAATTTAAAAATAAAAATGATGTTATCTCCATTTACATTTATATACGAAAGCTAAAGCGATACGAATTTAAAGTCAAGCTGTTCAGTCGTCAAATTCTTACATGCATCCGACAACCATAACAACTAAACTAAGGGTACACAAAAAAATCAATTTATTTAAACAATCGAACTGCTCGTCACTCGAACACTCGTACCGTGCAGTTTAACTTTGCAAAATAATGCAGCCTCCCGTTACCATCTCCCACGCGGGCGAAAAGTGCGCCCGCGCCGTAATGTTTGCAAAGTTAAAGTGCCGCTGCTGCGTCGCGAAGGTAAATAATAAGAAGGAGATGGGCGTCTCTTATCTATATATCTATACTTGTAGAGGAGGCAAACTTACAGAGTGGATGTGTAAATAGGCAGGTCCTTCGGGATAGACGTGAGTTTTTCATTCGAACAATCGATAGTCGCTCCGTTGCAAGTGCAAGACGAGGGGCAGGGTCCGGGCAGAATGCACTCGCCCGCGCGCTTCGTCAGAACTTCCTCGTCACCTAAATTTCGTTTTTGGTTTTTTTTTTCGTTTCCACGAAAAAGGAAAAGAAAGAAAATTTAAATCAATGACCCCGATTGAAATGCGCACTCGGGTGGTTTATATATTATATATATACATATATAGATGTGTGTATCGTGAACTTTTCTAAGTTAAACAAAAAACTTAATTGGGACGTTGAAGGAGTCGAGGAATTGTGTGTGTGGGTATGTGTGTGTATATATGTGTGTATACTTCTTTGCGGGTCAAGTGCGCGCTCCCGCGTATATATATACAATATTGTTTGCCCGAATTTTCGACTTACTTTGCCATTCTCCGCTGTTTCGCGAAAATTATATAATTGAAGTGCGCAGGGCCGCGAGATTCAAGCGAATTAAATAACGAATATCTGGCCGAAGGTAGCGTTAGTGTATAGACAGTCGCGAGTGGCAGAAATATATATTCTTTCTTCGAGCGTAATTTTTAAATACAAATAGAGGACGAGAACGAAGGCAAGCTCCACTCATTTACTTCGAGCTTCCACCGGCTGAATATCGTTCGGATTCATATCGGAATATCAATATTCATACTTTTAAAATGGACGGCGCGCGAATAAAACATGAATTGAATTCCAGAAAAAAAAATTGAGCTTTTATAAGTCGATAGAGAGATTTTTTTTCAAATGGCCGAATGGCGCTCTGGCGGATATAGATGTATAAAATGCAGCATTTACATAAACATGAAACGAATCACACTTTATCTCTTTCGCGCGCGTGCGCGCTTACGGCGCTGTTATAAAAATAATCGAGAAGAAACTTCAAAAGAGCGCGTGTAATTTATTTAATCAAAATCTATTTTTACGCCCGAAGACACGACGGCCAGTCAGTCAGTCAGTCAGGTCCACATATATATATATAAGCTCTTTGAACCGTAAGAACATAAATCTGGGATTGAATTTTTTGCACTCTCGAGTTCCCCGGATTATTTTTCTCTCTCTCCCTCCGAAAATAGATATCCCGCGGACAGACATTGAATTTCTCCGGTGCAAGCTATATATCCCCGACGTCAAGCTCACCTCCTCCAACATATATATCTCCCGATATATATAATTTTCCCTTCCGTAATCGATTTAAAGACACAAAGTCCCTCCCGCTAATATATATATCTGTGGCTTCCCGGAAAAACTACATAAGTTACATGTTTTTCAAAATAGGTTTTATGCCTTATTCCTTATCTTTGAACAACAGTCCTCTATCACGTAATTATAACGGAAATTCCGAAAGTGCACTCTCGTAGTCTTAAACCAAAACAAGGAAAAACGCTATAACTCTATTTTTCCCCGGAACAACGACGTATCTCCATTTTTTAAGAGTAACTCCCAGACAAACCATATATATAACCACTATTTAATTAATATTCTTTTAAAAAGTACTAATGAAAACAGTGTTTTGTAGTGGTTATTAACGGCAGCCATACAGATAATAGTATACTACACCCTCAACTAGCAAAAACCGCCGACGCTTATACACATCGCATATAAATTCATTAACGGCTAGGAATTTCGTTCGCTCGTGCGAGCTGCAGCTGCTCGCTCTTATTATACACACACGTATACATACAGGTCCCCCTTAACGGGCCGAGATAATAATTCGAATAGGCGAGGCTGCGAGTGCCCTGCAATCGCGCAATTAATCGCGGAACTGCGCGTGCCGTGCGCCGAGACAAGTTCGCGTGCATGCAGCGAGGCTCGAGTCTCGACGGCTAATTTCTTGCATGCGAATCATTTTCAATGCCCTCGCGCTCGCGCGACCGCCGCCTGATTGCCCGCGTACACACACTCCACATAACGCGCGGGCTTTCTTCTTCTTCTTTTTCTCCCTGTTCCGTGCGGCAGCGACGGCCTCTTCTGGCTTTCAGCTTCGTTTGACTTTTACGACGTTTGATTCCCGAATGCGTGCTCTTTTTTTTTAGATGTTATTGTCGAGAGGAGGTGATTTTTCGTCGTTAAGAAGGGAGAGGCATGCGCGGTTTGGAGACGTATGTGTGTAGGTATAAAGTATATTATGCGCGAGCGGCTTTTACTTCTCTCTCGCGGTTTCCTTTTTGTCCGCGTGTACCGTTGCGCGCGCGTGAGATTCTTCGCGCATTTAAATTATACCGGGGCTGATAACGATGACGACAAAGAAAAAGGACAGAGGTATAATAATGCTGCTTATTATGTATGAGACACTGGCAAAAATTTAATAGTACCGATTAGCATATTTATTAAAAATTTCATCGCAGCGCTGTCGTTGTTGTTGTTGTGTTGTAAATACGTGTATACATTTTTGTTTGTAACAATATATATATATGAATGACGAGGCATATACATAACATGTCGTTAGAGAGCGATTAATGATGGACAGGGGATTAGTGAACCTGAAAAACGATGCTTTGGTATACAGAGAGAGCGGATGAGTTAGTTTCTATGAGATGATTAGATGAATGCGGCGTGCGTATATGAGAGAGGCGGCATAGATATAGCTTCGGAGTAACTCGAGGCAGATTATATACTTTCTTTGTCTATATATTATGAGGCAGATGAATGTTAATAATACACACAGACAGGAATAATGCGCGATTAATGAATCGATTAGTATGAAGAAAAAAAAAGCTCGATCCCCGCGACAGAGCGGAGATCGAGCTTTCCCATATAGAAATGAAAAAGCTGCGTGACGTGACCATACCACCATGACAATGGGGCTGCACATGAGATGAATATACATAAAGTATGCAGGGTATATACGGCGTATATATATATAAATTATGTATAATATAAGAAGAAAAAATCGGGATGTATACATGGATGATCTACGGACGGCGAGAGTGACTATATATATAATATATATGGATGCGGATATATACATATAAATTCGTGATGGGTGTCGTATATTTCACCAACCTTGATGGTCTATCATAGTGTATCTCTCTCTCTCTCTCTCTTCCGCAACTCTCTATATTGTACGCGCGTACGATAGAGGTGTGTGTTTTTCAACAGACAGGTCTTGGCGGTTAAAATGGGTACAGAGTAACGAAGTTCGTGCTTACCCTTACATTTGAATTTTTCGTCACGCATGTTGTCGATGCGACGCTTGAGGGCCCGCTTCGGCGACTCGCAGCGCGCCCCGGACGTCTCGATCGGGTTGCGGTGCAGGTACTCGCTCAGCCAGCGTAGATTGCAGTCGCAAATGAAGGGGTTCCGCGCCAAGTGCCTGTGGTGGTTGTGTCCAGAGAGACAGAGACCCGATTAAAGACACACTTTTCCTTTTGCTCACGCGCCCGCGGGGCATGCGTGAGAGAGAGAGCTGATTTTTTTTTTCGGCGAGGAGCGTGTGGGCGCCGAGCGAATGCTTTGTTGCGAGAGAGAGGTGGATGCGTGTGTGTATGTACAGGCGATCGCCCACGTTATTATATTATATATGGGAGAGGTGTGGGTTTGGATCGGCGCGCCGCCGACGCGTCAGTGTCGATTCTGATGGTATAGACGGGGAACGCGAATGACTGGGTCTCTGGAACTTTTTAATTCTTTTGGGTATTGTTCGATCATCCGGTGAAGCGCAAGTGTCTGACTGGATTTCACCTGTTTATTGAGGCCTTTGAATCTTAATCCGATACGTTTTTCTGTAACTAGATTTAATGTCTATAATTTGTTCATATACTCTGTTCATGATTTTATAGTCAAAAGATATGCATTTAATGTTGATATTAATATAGGAGAATTGTTAAATAATCGTTAATATTTTATTATAAATATATAATTAATATTTTGTATACTTTATTTTAGGCCCTAGATTATATTTTAATAAATAAATAAATTCAAAACTCTCAATAAAGTACCAATTAATCCTTATATTTTCACAAGATCTGTTTTACTGCGATATTTCGATTTGCATAAAAAATGTTACTTGTTAATTTTTGAATTTTTTGACAAAATGACAAATAGTTTCGTTTCAATATTTGTTGAAATCACTTTAAATTAATAATCTCGATAATTGAAGCTGATTTTCAATATAATTTATTGTACGATATTGGATGTGATTTAGAACAACAGTTTTTTTGAGAATTTCTAAACAACCATGGAATTTAATTGCATAAAAATGTATAAATTCAGAATCGCAGGTTAAATGAAACAATATAAAAAATAATTAAAAGATTCAGGGAATTATTCACACGAGAATTTTCTGGGTGAGGTATTTAATATTTAGAGCAGTCTGTGCGGCGCGCTCATAAATGTATATGAATGTATAATAAAACTGTACTTGATTATATTTCGTATATTAAAGTTCTAAATATTGCTATGATAAGAATTCATTTTATCTGCATTAATGAAATGAATTTATTCTAGAATAAAATTAAGTTCTCTATAATAAAAAAAGATAAGTTAGTATTAACAGTTCCAGCGCGCATATTGAATTGTCCATTATATTTCGAAAAATATAAAAAAAAATATAAAAAATATATCTTTCGAAAATAGCTCGTTACATAATTAAAATACAAGAATTCAAATGTACCTGGCCGCCATTCCCATTATACCTTCATGTATTTTGTAAGCAGGCTGCATTAATTTATTTACCATTCGGAACATAATAAAATCGAAATTCAAAAATAATGAGACTACAGAAACAAGTCGGCTATTCTATAAATTAATTTTGATCTAATTTTATTAATTGTTTTTAATGCAAGTTTCATATTTATATTAAAAAAAAAAAATAAATAACGGTTAATTTTTTGACGAGAATTTTTCTGCAACTCTTTGAAAACTTTAGCAGTTTGAAGATTCATAAGATTACCACGGTCTAACTCGGTTTTACGAGGTCGAGCAACATCACGCGGCGCGAGGGAACTCGCGAAAATGTAGCTCTCCAGCTCTGTCTTTCTCTCTCTCTCTCGCGCACGATTCGCGGGTCCGATAGAGGGTACCCCTCGCGTATACAACAATACTCACAGTGTTTTGATGTTCCGCAGATTGGCGAAGGTCCCGTTGCTCAGGGACTTGATGTTGTTGTCGTAGAGAGATAAAAGCGCTAGGCCCGAGAGATCGCGAAACAGGTCCGTTCGTATGCACGATATTTCGTTGGCGTTTAATAATCTGCAAAAGCCCCCGTGATGCGGGAGAAGAGGATTATTATTATTCGTCGAGTCGTTGGCCGACGATATGTATAAAAGCGGCTCGTTAAAACCACAAACTCTCTGTCGCTATATAGTTCTTGGCGCACGCATTAACTGTGCAGCGTATAAATATTTTTATTCCTCGAGATATATACATTATACGCGCGAGTGCCGAAGAAATTGTGAAAGAACTTCTTTTAGAGAGAGAGAGAGGGTGCGAGAGAGAAGCGGTGATAAATCAAACCTCTCTCTCCCTCTCTCTCTCTTGCTCTGACAGTCGCGGTTATATGTAGAATGAAAATAAACGGCTTCATTAAGTGGGATATTTTACTTACAAAAGCTGCAAATTCGTTAGGCCTTGGAAAATTCCGCTCGGCAACTCCGTTATTTTATTGCCGTACAGCACGCTATGATTGAAAGTCAATTTATTAGCGAAACATGGATTAATTTGAAAAAAATGTAGGAAAATATATATTGAGGGAATGTATATATAGTATAATTTGTATAATGGTGTATATACGTACAGCGACTCGAGGAACTTCAGTCCGTGAAACGCATCGGCGGCCACTTTTCGTATCTTATTGTTGCTCAAATCACTGAAACCAGACAGACGATTTTTGTTTTGTCTCTCATCCATTATAAACAATTAAAACAGTATACTTTAGTGTCAAGCTCGCTCGTATCGGTCGTAATTGCCATACATTATATTATTAATTCGAATTAATCTATTTCGAAAATGAGATCGTTAATTATGAGCCAATAGCTTTTAAAACACTTTTTATTGCGCCAAATGTAAAATCTTTTCTCCTCTCGCATCTACATATACGTTTGTAACCAGTTATATACACGCGGGCACCTAAAATTAACATATATGAATCTTTCGACGCGTATATAATAACTTATTATAAAACGCCTGATCGCTGGTCCCCCTATAAATCACACAATCGGCGAAAAAATATATATAATGATATATAAGTACTTTCACTGCATGCGTATACATCGCGCTATCTTCTTACATTTACGCAACGATCCGCGACGAGCTTGATTAAAAGAAACTGTTTTCGCGCGGACGCGCGCAAATGAGAGAAGAGGAGGGGGGGAGAGGTACTCACATTCTCCGGAGCTTCCTGTAAGGCGAGAAGGCTTTAGCGGGAATCTCGACGATGCCGTTCTGCTCCAATCGCCTGCAAAATTCAAAACAAACGCACGTCTCGTGTATGTGTGTGTGTGAGAAGGCAGCAGCAGCAGCGCTCGGCGAAGAAGGAGGAGGTACAAGGAGAAAGAGGAAATGCGCAGAGAGAGGGTCTCCCTATTTCTCATTCGGGCAAGAGTTCAGAAGACTGGTCTCGGCTACGGGAGAGAGAGGAGGGGTATAAGGCACGAAAGAGAGGATCGGCGCGAGAGCTGCATGTCTGAATAATACACAGCTGGCTATATATATATATATTCGCTTACAGCTCGACGGTGTCCTCGGGAAGGTAAGTCGGCACTTTCGTCAGGGACTTCTCTCGGCAATCGACGATTCCATCGGCGCAGCGGCACGGATGCGGACACTGGGGCTCACTGCTACACTCCGAGCTTGGCTTCTCCACTAGGCCCGAACACTTGAAATCGTGCTCCTGCACACACACATACGTTTTATTTTTTTCATCTTTTCTTTATTTCGTTATATGTTTGTCAGCGGTCCCTCGCCCCCAGCGATTTGTTTGCCTTTTCAGAAGAGAGAACCTTTTCGCCACACCGCCGCGCTTCGTTGTCTCGAATATTAAGCAGGAGGAGGGAGATATCTCGCGTATAGAATATATACGTATATATACATCGCGGTTGCAGGAATTTAACGCGCGCGCAGAGAAGTGGGTTAGCGCGCCACGGCGGTGACTCGTGCGCAGATGCGATGTAATGAAGCGAGCGTGCATATAATTTGACGAGGGGCCGCGGCTATTAAAGTAATATTTAGGCGGTGAGTGTGTATCTGGAAATTAGGTAATCTGCGTTAAATCTCTCGAGCTTCTGTTCTCTGTTCTCTCGCGGCTTTATCTATAATTGTAAGCCATTATTGTACGTCTTTTGTAGGACTTCTGCGGAACAGATAAAGAGACAAATCTGACTATCCCGTCTTATCTAAAATTTCGATTTAAAACCGGTATATATAACGCGAAGAGCTTTAAAAATTTGTTGGCCCTCGTTCAACAATTCCGTTTGCCTTGCCAACTTTCTACTCGTAAGATCCTTACAACCGTTAAGACCATCGAGTCGTGTCTCGGGCCCACTTTTCCGCGAAGCCTTATTATCTAATTACTCTGCGCGCTCTCCTGGCTTAGATCTTTCTATTTGGCACTTAATTGATAAGTATACGTGTGCTTATAAGAGGCGAAAATTACTTCAGGTATATAGAAGATAATATAAATCACTCTTCGCCGGTTTCAATGAATTATATTTGATCGCGCAACATTCTTTCGGCGCAGAGTTTTTTTTCTTCATTGTTTTGAGCATACCTATACGCGGGGAAAAGGCATGAAAAAGGAAATCATCCAAGTTGAAAGTGATGCACTCGAAACGGCGGTTCTCTCTCTCGAAATGGCTAGAGGGGGAGAAAAACGGTCGCCACATATCACACAGTGTGCTGTGTGCATAGTGGAATTGATTGATTGGTGAAATGCGCGCGCGTAAAAAGGCGAAAATAAAAGAATGAAGAACGACGGCAGCACGTACTGTCAGCGGTGACGGAGATTCAGAGAATGAGAGAGAGGGAGAGAGCTCACCTGTAAATCCACGAGGTTCTGTCCTTTCAAATGTGCCGGCGAGGCGCAGCGCGTGTTCTGCCCGAGTCGGGAGAAAGTTTTGAGCGTTCGGGAGAGCCAGACCAAGTGACAGTCACACATGAGCGAATTATCGGACAGCTTCAGGGTACGTAGATGGCTCAGCCCGGTGAAAATGTCCTTGCCCAGCGTCGTCAGCTTGTTATTGTTCAGCGTTCTATCGAGTGTGCGAGGTAGAAGGAAAGAAAAAAAGAAAATTCGTCAATATAGCTTTTGTGTATATACGTTTTTTTGACATTTCGATATATTGAACTGCTACCAGCAGTCTCTCTGCGCACTATATATACATATACTCACAGGATTTCCAATTCCTTTAGCTCGCGTATGGCTGACTCGTCGATACAGCTCAGCGCGTTGTCGTCGAGCAATCTGTAACGGTCGAAAAGGTTGTTGTTATTTTTTCTGTTTCCTTCAAAATCATATATTGTTCGCGAATGTCAAAATTTGCCCGTGCATTATGATCGAGTGCTGTTGCGCGTATATGTCGTCCAATAATAGTTAATTCAGCGCGCGAGATGTGACGAGATAAATTTGCAATGGATCAGTATACGCGCGGAGGATATGAGTGAAATAAAATTAAATTGCTCGTCGCATGAATGTTCAATGGGCACGTGAAAAATAGGATTTGCGCGTGCGCGCGCGGCTCGTATATTGCGCCATGCGGATTTCAATTAATTGTACCACTCGACACTTGTTATACCCGCGCACTTCAGAGCGACATATATGCGCGAGCGAGCGAAAGCTTGTCAATACCGCGGCGCGTCGTAGCATAAATCCTTCAATCGTAATTTAGTGCTTAATCAACGTGTGTGTGCCCGTGAGAGACCGGGAAAGTATAATCAATTTTGCGCGAGCTGATTTTTTATCCGTCCGACCGCAGTTTTATTAATTTTGTATATATTCTATATGTCGCGCAGCGAAAAGAAATCGATATCTTGGCGGTACTGTTATACAACGTGCAATATTTGCACCATGAATCCCCGTAACAATATACTATCTCATTTTATATCCGACCTATAATGATTTCATTTCTCAGTATTATATTCAATTTGTAAAATCATTGTTCCTTACAAATGTTTCAGCGACGCAATTCCTCGCAGCGTTTTCGGCCCAATCATCGTGATCTGATTGTGACTGAGGTCTCTGTAAAGCACAAACCATCGTACGTGTAAATATCCTATAATATTTTTATAAGTATAATATACATCGAGAGAAAAGAAATTAAACTTACAATCGCTTCAGGTTCATCATATTGCTGAAGAGCAGATCGGGCAGAAACCTAATGTGATTGTTGTTCAGTCGTAGCCTCTCCACGCTGACCAGATCTTGAAACGCCCCTCGCTCGATCGTGTGTATTTGATTGTTGGACAGTTGTCTGCGAAAAAGTTACCGCTGATTATATTCATCCATATTTACATATGTCACATGCACGCGCGCGCTCTCAACTTATTATAATACCGGCGCGTTTTCTTATTCTTTTTTCCTCTCCTTTCTTTTCTTTGGGACGTATATTTTCTCACCCTACTCCTACAACCCTCGAGCGTGCTTGACTTTTTGGCGTAAAAGTTAAATGAGACTAACTCGCGCACAGAGAGAGGTAGGTAGGTAGGGAGAGCTGATTAAACTTGATTTACATAAGTTGATTAAACTTCTTGCTTTTTGGACAGGAAGGGAAAAGGAAGTGGAGAGCAAGCGTTATTGAATAATACGAAAAGTTGATTTATGTTACGCGGTCTGAGAGCACGAGTTTCGAGTTCGGATGTGAATTATTTGTAAAATGTTGAGATTACGGCGATTTTATAAATTAATGCGTTTTCCGCGACTCACACGCACAATCTTCCAGTCTGCAACGGGATACATATGCAATATGAAACGACAATGTGATAAGCTTGATTGACGAGATATTATATTTATTAACGCCTGCACACACCACTTTTCCAGCTAATATTATTTTATTAACTCGGCTCTCTTCCCCAATTTGTTTAATCCCCGCGCAATTAAATTTGCAATCCTATAATTAACCTCGTAACAGAGTTTTAAGTTATTTGGGTCACAATATTTTCAGCGCGCTGGAATATAAAAGGAACCCGCGCGCAGTCGAGAAAATAGCAATTGGAATATCCATAACGCTAAAACCCTCGTAATATAATTTTCCAATTAAAGATTGAATGTCATTATTTGGATTATTATCATTGCTATTATATTATTATTACTATAAAATATTTTAATGCGTATAATATACTAGAAATAAAAGGTGAATTCGTGTACGAAAGCCGTAACCGAAATAGGTAAATTAATATAACTTTTTCTCGCAAACCAGATGGAAAACCGCGTCGAAGCGTCATCACGCGTGCATGCACATATTAGACATATAACCCCGGACTTTTTTAATTTCGACTTTAACTCGGGTATATAGCATTTGACAGGAGCACTTCAATTTCAGGCGATACCTATATACGCCTGAAAAACATTCGAGATCGCGTGCGCGCGCTCTTCATCAAGCCTTGGAACAAAAGCCCGTCCGGCGCACATGCCACGATATTATACACATATATATATACCAGTCGTGTCGGCGTTATCGTTGATACGCGCCACTTAACGCTTTTTGACAAACCGCTCGCGGATATGTATGTAGAGACGCGTAGGTACACTCGTGCCGATTTTCATTATAAACGTGCATGCAAACACTACGTATATAGTACATCTACGACAGCGTCGCTCACTTCATACGACCTGATGCACTTCTTATTGCTCGCATCTGTATACCTATGTGTACGCTTACCCCGACATTTTTATTCCGCCACTTGACCCACGACGTTGCCGAACTCCGTTATTAAAAGCCCCCGCGTGTATATAAACCAACAAGCTTTTCCTCGCGACCTCGCAAATGAAATAAGACCGAGCGCGAGATTGCAGTTTGCAGGATAAACATACACATATGTACACACACATGTGCGCGTGAACGCGTGTATGTAGTATGTATGCCCGCAATCGGGCAAAAACTCGGCCGAGAAGTGCAGTTTAATAGCGCGGGCGTTGTTGACTCGAAATTGAATATGCATATCATCGTGCCCGTGTGGGGCGTTAAAGGAAACATTATGGCTGAAATTTGCTTCGCGAGTAGGATGGAAACTGCGAAAGAGATAGATATGCGCACAGTTTAGAGGATTGTCATGAAACTCACAAGTAATTTATCATTTTGGAGTCTTGTGTGCCCCAAAAATATATCGAACCGTTTAAAGAAGCTCCGTGATGTAGATTTTCATTTTACATTTATTTTTTTCTAAATGCTTATATAATTGTCCCTATTTCAGGCGTTATAATCATTTCGTCAAGAAATGTCGCATAACAAATTATATAAAATTACGAAACTGAAATTATAAAGTTAGAGAAAACGAGCTGTCGTCGTTTGCTTTTCGAAATTCAACAGATATACGTTAGCTCCATTAAATATACATACGAAAACTCGTGTCATTGAAATGATGTACAAATCATGCTATCTGTTAGTTTCTTCTGTGTACCTTTACGCTCAACTTAGACTTAAAAAAAAGCAGATAAAAGCTCCTTTTCTCTAGTTTTATATCATCAGTTCCATAAGTTTGTATAAACGACAGTTCCTATATACCAGGAAGATTTTTTGAAGTAGTAGAGACAATTTTGCTTTTTCATTGTATTACAAACTGTTACGCATCGATAAAAAAAAAATAACGTTTTAAATTGCACATCGTAAATTTAATAATAAAAAAGTCAATTTCACGGTACCTACAAAATCTGATAATTCAAAAGTGAATTATAAATTATTTCTTGTATAATTCAATAATTCAAAAATCAATTATAAATTATTTCTTGTACAACTCAATAATAATTCAAAAGTGAATTATGAATTATTTTTCAAATAAAAAGCATTTCACAAAAAATAAACTTAACATACCAAAAAAAAAGCCTCCCTTATATTATAGTTCAACGTATTTCCGATAAGAAATTCACGAAAAGAAAAAAGTCAACCCAGGGGAACGTCGAAATGTCAGATCACCTAGTGAATTTCGTTAATACCAAAAGACCTTTGACACTCTCGCGTGTCGGCCATTTATCAAGGCGTCGGCGGCGCATCTCGCATTCAAAGAGTCCCCCCTCCTACACCATAACGGAGACATTCCTTATAATATACATATATATCTCTCTGGTCCGCTCGTATATATAGACGAGCGGCGAGACGGGCTCATCACACGGCGGCGGTGCGGCGAGAGTGCTTGTTACTTATTTTTAATTCAATTATTTCGACGGGCCGAGAGCGCGGGCTGTGTCGCCACTTTGACGTCATTCACCTCCCCCCCTGCGTGAACCCGGCCGAGAAGGAGTATATAGTAGAGGCCACGCGGCTGCCCTTTAAATTGCACCTACGTTATTGCCATACGTGCTTCATAAAAGCATCGGAAGAGAAGAGAGAGAGAGGGAAAGGGGGGCTTCTTCGAACTTCAAAGTGGACTGCGCTTGCGCTGATACTCTTTGGCGAGAGCGACTGCGCACTTCCGTTCTCTCTATCTATCTCTGTACCATTATACATCCTTTTGCCCTAACGTATTTACCTTTGGCCCCGGCCTACATTTTCCCATATGCGCGCGCGCGCTTCTGAAACTCTATATTGCAGCCGCCCCGTGAGAGTAAGAATTCCATATATCGAGCTTTATATTATATAGAGGTACACGTATATTTTTTCTTATTTTTCCCGCTGAACGTGAATCCCTCGACGTGTCTATATATTATATATATGAATACACGCGAGTGCGTAGTTCCGAGCGATGGAATTCGCTTCTACTATGAGCCATGTTTATAGGTAGAGTTATATAGTGGACTGCACGATTATTCATTAACCGCCGAGCGCCCGATAAGCATCGGCCGGGACAAGGTGCGTGAAAATCTAGCTAATTAAGATACAAATCTTGCATAACGAATATTAACGTTTCGTATAAATGCGAGGATTATAATTTAAAGTTGAGGCGAGTAGATTAACGGTTAAAATTTTAATGGAAAGGAGAAATTTGTCTTGATATTCTCCAGAGTAGTGGAGAACTTTCGCGCGAGTACAGGGTAAATATCGTTTGTGACACTTCACGGCGCACACGCTGCTGCAACCAGCAGTATATAAGTGTTTTAAAGAAGGTCGTTATGCGCGCGAGAGAGTTTTTTTTAAGAGTCAAGTCCTAAAGTATGCACCCCATTACGAAAATTGCTTCCTGTAATTCATTCGTGTATATATATATACACCGTGAAAAAGTTTTATTTCAATGTTCATTTCTCCTCGAAAAATGTGCCAGCGCTCGCGAGTGATTTATGGTCCTGGCTTTCGAGTTTAACAATATAAACGTTTTACGTTATAGGTAAAAGAGAAAAGTATAATAAGTTGAGAGGCATATGTATGTATATATGTGAGACAAAAGGATTGCTTTTTATATTTTATATACTTACAGTAACCGAAGCGTCGCCATGTCCTCAAAGTCCGTCTTGAACACGACCGAGATGTTATTGCCCTGGAGATCTCTGAAACATAAAATATAAGGCATCATGAATTTCCCCGAATAAAATATTGTTAATATCGCGAGCTAGAATCCAATATTCGCTACGCTTCTTCCATTCTTTCTCGTTTCACACGTATAACACACATGAACGTGATAACATTTTCAGGAACTGCGCATAGTATTATACGTTACCAAAGAGTCGCATGTAATTGTTCCGATAAATCTGAATATGAATTTCGATCAGCTCGAGGTACAGCCTCCTCGGCATAATGGAGCATACGTATTCAGAATTAATTATTTAACATATATACTATATATACGATATTAGAGTTCTATATTTAAAAGCCTTAAGAAGCAGATAAAATATATACGATACAAGATATGTATAAGAAACGTCATTATCACGAGCCTCCGGATGAATATATCCATATATATACTCGCGCTTTCTAATTACATATATGTACGAGTCGGAGGCGAAAAAAAAATGCTACACTGGCCAAGACAATCTCTCTTCTCCCGAACCTCCGCGCGCGAGAGAGAGCTAAAAGTCCCTAATTAAATTCTTGCGCGGCGCAGGTTGAATTCCGAGAGGGGTGGAGAAAAAAAAAGAAAGCAGCCGCTCCTCGATCACGCTAATTACACCACCAGGGAGGAAGAGACACAGCGAGAGGCAGAGCGCGCGAAGGTAAATGTTTAATTCGATGAGACATGCGTGCACGTGCGCATTAGTCAATTACGCGTGCGACGTATATAATAACTTTTCCAAAAGTTCTCGCATCTTTTCGTTAAAGCGGGATCATCGGCAGGACCAACTTACGCGTAATTACCGTTAATTTATTAACCATACTTTCGTATAGAGAACGAGAGGCGAAATATCCTGCCGGGCTTTCGGCGAAAACAAAACTTGCGCTCGTCGCGAGCTAACTGCTCATTCCGCTCGTTAAAGCGCGCGCACGCGGGAGGGGGAGAAATAGGGAAAAAAGAGAGAAGTATCTCGCTTGCTTGCTTTGCTCATTCGCGAGTTCCGGGGAGGAAGGGGCCAGAGTAGCACCGGGAAAAATTATTTATACAACCCGAGGATCGTAAAGCGGAAGCTCGCGCGGGGTATTTTTCCTCCGCAGCGCGAGTATAGTATATATAGTGCATATAGTGAACGAGCGAGCGAGAGTGAAAAAAAAAACTCGGTGTATATAACGCCGGACTGCTAGTTAACGGAACACGCGCAGGAAGGAGCAGGAAAAACTCGCATGAATGCTATATTGCCGCTGCAGAGGCGGTGGGAAAAAAGAGAGAGATGATACGCGCCTTCCTATATATCGATCTTTTTATCATTCCTCGCCGGCACCGAGATGGACAAGTTTTATGCGCTGCGATAATAGATAGGAGAGTGAATAGGAAGGATGAAGCGTATATAATACGCGTAATAGTCAGGCTCGAGTGGATGATCGTCATTATTGGCGATAAAAAAAAAAAGAAGAAAAATGCTGACGAGAGAATATATCGCGTACTTGTATGAATTATAAGTTTTAAAGATGCTGCTCGCGCGCGCTTCTATCTTTCTCGGTTTATTCAATTCCGCTATCTGACGTGGCGAGCGCGCGCCGGGGTAACGAAACGTGAGCGGACGGGAGGAAAAAGGATAAGGATAAAGCGGAAGAGTGACATAAAGAATGAGGGTGAAGGAAGGAGGAAAAGTTCGGGCTTTATTGATTCTGTCCGCGAAATCATGAACAAATAGAAGTTATTTAATTAAGCTAACGAGCGCGCGCGCTATAAAGCTCGAGCGACCGGGTTTTCTTCAAGGGCGTTATTGTAACGGTACAATGTGTTTTAAAAGTTAATTTTCTTGTTATATCAGAAAATAATAGAATTTTTCGCAGTTGAAAGATTGAAAGATTGTAGGGAAAGTCGATAAAATTGACAAAAATGAGATGTGGTAGGAATTTTTAAATCCACCAGAACTACATTGAGAGAAGGGTTTCTTTATGATTAATGTGGCATTGTAACTGTTCAAGTAGCTAAGTTTAAATATGGCTGACTACAATGTATTATAAAGGTCAAGTTATCATATATTCCATTTATAAAAGAGTCAGAAAAGAGAGAAGATCTGTTAATCGGAGCCAAATTCATACATAATAATCCTTTATATAAAAATCCTATTCGAGAACTATCGTTTTATCGAATATGTAAGCAATCAAATATCGAATTTTCGATAACAAATTTATTATGATTTACAATTTTACAATCAATTGATATGAGTGAAGTGCAGCAACTAATAAAGCCACTGTAGGTTGACAGTATAATATCTGACCTAAGTCATATCTGCATTGAGCGGAAAAACTAGTTGATCATGCCAGAATTTGAAAAAAGGCTAACTTCTTTTTATTGATACTAGGAATCTTACTGCGAGCTGAGCGACAAATGAACAAGTAAGTGACATCGTCGTATTTAAATATAAATTCAAATATACTAGGGTAAATGTGCCAGTTACTGTGCTCTCACCAGTTACTGGATTTTAACACGCATTCAAATGGCCAGTAACTGAAACTTGTCATCTGCTTGGAGGGCACAGTAACTTGCACAATTTCCCTATATGTTTTGAGTATTCAAAAGTTGAAGTTCCAGTTATCTGAAGGTCTAAATTCGCTGAACAAACTAAAAATCGTCTTGAATAAGTGGGTTACACTACAATAACATTGTTTTATCGGTGGAACGTGTAAGAAGAAATTAATATAATGGAAGAATGCCGATTTAGATCTTGAACAAATTCAATTGCCCTGCGTAATTCTGTAATATCATCATTCTGCAAAGTTTCGAGGAAAGTACCGCCGAAAGCTTGCTTGTTCAAAATTAACCAAATTTCGTTCCAAGAATAAACAAAGGTGTCATCGTGTTCTTGTTTCGAAACTTTGTTAAGCGATGTAATAGAGGATTATATATTAGACATTTTTTTTAGCACAAATTGTATTTGCAAGTGTAAATATTATTGGTTTGAAAAAGTATCCGATTCTAATCCATTTATGCTCCTTGGGTCATTCTCGATCCGCTGATAAATATACATATAGAAACAAATTTAGAAAAATAATATACAAATATAGCTCTGCTGGACTCATCGTTCCCATAAGTTAATAATATATGAGCTTATATTCGATTCCTTAAACAATTTCATATAGAGCTATCAAGAGGAAATTTCGGAAAAATTTTACGCGTGCAGCGTGAATGACTAGTTAATACAAGTTAGTCTGTAAGGTTATAAACTATTGTAAATAGTTTCGGAATATTTTCGAAATTTTTCCTTCGCAACTCTAAGTGACTCATTAAGAAAACGAGGCGTGATTATAATATATTTGCTAAGTCGCATAAAATGAAGAGAAAATAATTTAAAAAAGTTTGAATTTATACCAAAAACTGTCATTATTTTTTCTTCGATATCTGATTTAGAGAAGCGTGACTACAAGTTCCAGAGAACGAATGAAGTCACTGCATTATTTACAACTAATTACAATCCTGGTAGAAACAAACATTATTTTTAGCAAAGAAATCGCTAGAAATAAATCTTCGAGAAAAACTTAATATAATAATCTACTTGTTATAGCGAGAGTAAGGAAAGCAGAATCAAGCGAAAAAGTTACTGTTTCCGTTTATATCTTCTTAAGAATTACTGCAAATTAATTTTACTCCAGTATTTCTTATTATACTTGAGTAAACTATCGTTTTTGCTATAGATTTTTCGCGCAAAATCGATTTCCGCGAATCGATCGATATAAATATTCTCGAACGCTTAAATTATATAAAAGATGTATTATAAATGTTAAATGATTATTTTCAGCCAAACAATTTTAGTATCTTACTATAAAACATTAATATTGTACAATATAATCAATTTGCGGTTACACTATCATCAGATACGCCGAGAAAAAGATTTCTTTATTATTAATATTATGTCATTGTAACTGATCCAAGTATAAACATGGCCAAGTACTATGGTTTAATATAGAGGTTGTAACTATTACAATATATCAAAGTTTTGTAATTGTTATCTCTTTGATTATGATCAAGTATCTTATTGATAAAAAATGTAGTTTTGGATAACTTATAAAGATTTCTTTCTCTGAGCGTAGGTTACTAAGTTAGGTACGTACTTTAAACTGCCATATCTCTAAAACGGTGACGCTAAGTTTTCTGAATTTTCAATATCCTATATTCTATTAAACATTTCAATAAATATTTAGTTTTGTAATTGTTAAGAAAACTTTTCGTAATTACACGATTGCGAAAGTGTAAATTCATTGACGACATCCCCATAAAAATCCGCATGGACAGTCTACTTTGCGAATCAATTTTTCAAATTTATATAGTAACGCCAGGCTTTTTGAAATTCAAATGTCTCGTACCTAGATGGTTCCAAAATTGACCTCAAGAAATTTTTACGAAAATTTCTTAAGAAAGTCCAATATTGTCTCACAGCCCTCGGAAAGCATACGGGGGGCGGACCCCAGCCACCAACTTTCCGCCGCGCCCATTCAATTATAATTGTCCAACTTTTATTATGCCTGCGCGCGCTCTCGTTATACGCCCCGCGAGCGCTCGGACTTGAAACTTTGTAATTTATTTGCCATCTTTAGTACAGCGCGGAACGTACGCGCCTCTGATGCATTTCGCTTCAACCTCCTCACTATGCAAACCTAAGAATTTCCGAGGAACCGGTCACGATTAATAAACGTGTTACAATTATATATCTCGAAAAAAAGAGTAAAGTCGTCTTATTAATCTCCTAACAGTTGACAATAATTTCGCACCGCAATTTCATATTGCGCACCCCCTAAAGTAAAATCACCGCATCATACCTATCTCAATAATAATCCACCGCGCGAGTATTACAAACAAAACACTCCGATCCCGCATAGCCAACCGGCACTATTCTCTTATCAATCTCCGCTCGCTTATTCTTCGCGCCAACTTCAGCGTTCCCCCTCTCCTTACGTGTGCAGCTGAAGAATGCTACTCGCGCCACGCCTCGCAAAAAATAAAAGAGACGTGCTAGGAATAATCGCGTCGCTGCCACTGCCGCCGCCGGCGGGGCGCGCACCGACGTCGCGACGTTGGGGTACTTAAAATTGATTTTGGAAGCCAACCCCTAGCGGCATTGTAGCGTTTCGACGGAAGCCGGCTATACACCGACCACCACCACCACCGCCACCGGCCACGCCCTGGCTGGGCGGCGTGCACTACACTCGGCCGCTGCGATGACAAACTCCGCGCGCGTCCTGTGACCATTTCGCGAGTGAGTGAGGGAGAAAAGAGGGAATTTTCTTTTCCCCTAGAGAGATCTTTTTTCGAAGAGATAGGGCGAGAGGGATGGAAGTGAGGAATTCCACGCGCGCGAATCGCTCGCGCTCTAATGCCTGAATTATGCAAATTAAGGAGGGTGAGAAGGGAGAGGGAGAGACTTGTAGACCGCCTGAGGGCTCTCGTCGTTGCTGCGGGATCCTTAACAGGGCTATTCTCGCGGAAAACTTTCTCTCTCTCTTTCTCGGTGAAAAATTTCCAATTTCGATGTCGATGGCGTGTGGCAAGCGCCGGCTTTTGTCCCCTTATACCTCCCGCCTGCTTTTTTCCCTCTTCTTTTCTCGCTTCTCTCGCTTTTTTGCCCTCTCCCTTATACCTCCTCGCGCGTTTCTCATACCCCGTTTTTTCTGCAACGCGCGCGCGCGCCACCGTGAGCCGCAACTCATAAACGAGCGATCGTCGCGTCGCCCAAGATGGTAATTACCTTCTAAAACTTCTCTTATTTCTCTACGGGGGGTTTCTCGTCGCTGATCCCTATATGAGCAATTCTACGGAAAACATCTATGGGATGTAAAAAAGTTAGAAAAAAATTTTGCGAGGGGTATAATTACCGGACCGGGTTTTTTTTGTTTGGTTGTTTGGATCATTTTGAATGTACGTTAAATCGGGATTATGGTCAATTGGATGGCAAGATTTTTCGTGGACGTTATTTAATTTTGTTTAGAAAAATGTTCAAAAATGATCTTTAGCCATAAATCATTTTGTCAGTAAGAAGAACAAATTACAGAGGGAACCCGAGCTTTCATTTCAAAAGTTACATGAGGTTCAACATGAGCGTAAAATATATATAAAATACTGAGAAAAATGCATATAGGAGCTGCTTTTTACCATTTTCTCGATGTGTTTTCAAAAACTGGTGTATTTTAGACTCAACTTTGAGAAACCCTTTTGAAGAAAACAACATTGGTTTTTTCCTGTAAAAGGGAAATGAAAGCTTTCGCATTCTCTAGTATTACTTTCTTCTTTTGAAATGTATAGTACGACTCTTCCCAACAAAATTATTTACGTTTGAAAGGGGGTGATTTTTTTTATAAATAAATTTATACTGTTGACAAAAAAGCTTGCCACCAGATTCACCGTATTCACGATTTTATATTTACATTCAGAAAGGTCCAGAGGCTCAAAAGAATCTAGCCTGATAGGTAAAAAAATTGTTTATTTTTGCACCCATACAGTTGTTTGATGTTTTCTCTGTAGAATTGCTCATATACACACACACGTGGTCGCGCCAATCAATATATTTATGAATTTTTTCGTAACCCCGAGACGCCGGATTACGATCGCTCGCGAGACTTGCCCTGTAACGAGTTTAACGGCCAAGTGATTCCGGTCTATGTGCGTACATATACACACGCACACTTATATATGTTGTGCGACGCGGAGAGGCCCTAGTCGTGCAGTAACAGCAGCCGCCGCCACCACCGTCACGCGGTGTGCCAGTTGCTGTAGGTTATTTCGCCCCACCGCTGAATGGAAATTTCGCTGAATGCACGCGCTGTACAGGCGCAGAGACCGAATGACGAATTGAATGTGCGTTTTCATCATTTTTCCCTTAAAATGTCCATATATACAAATGTACATAGGTACATATACATATATATTTTGTCTCGCGCATTTGGGACATTTTTTTCCACCCCCTTGTATATACGCGGGGGACCGTGTATATATATACATGTATGAATGAGTTGAAATGACACACAAAAATGAACGACGCGCAAATAGCGGAAAAATACTTCGTAAAAGGCAACGAGGACGACGACGGCGGTGGCACGCGCCTCTGGTCTCCGTTGACTTTACGATCGCGCGCGCTTTGTATATACATATTCGGGCAAGTTTTTTATTTTCATATATTTTTGAATAAATATAATAAAAAGAGCTTGTATGTGTGCACCGCGCATATATATACGAGGGGTAGTTTATTATTTTTTATATGCTCTACGCGCTCTCGCCGGTAATAGAAATATCAAAGTTTTTATGTACACATACACGGCGTGTAATCTCATTTGAAACAACAAACTCTTGTTTAAGCCGACATCTGCACGCTCTCTCGGGCTTGGATTTTTGCTGAAAAATCTTATTTTCCACTCTTTCTCTCTTCACATGTGTGTATACGTATACACACGCTAGAGAGAGAGAGAGTTGAAGCGAATGTATATTCCCCTTGCCCCAAATAATGATAAAAAATGCGGGAATAAAAGGAATTCCTCCTATACGCAAGACGCAGAGCGCGGAGACTGTATTATTCGCGAGTACTACTGCAGCAAGAGTAGTATATATATACACACACAGAAGCGTCGAGTAAAAAAGTAATATATGGAAAAGGAGAAAGGCGTTCGCTCGCGCACACAGGGCTTGTAATTTGCCATGCTGACGGCGAGCAGGCAGGCAGGCGGGTTCATGCTTTCGGCGTTCTCGCGTCACGAAAGGGGTTAAAGTGGGCAAAAATGCGAGCGACATGCAAACAGCTCGAGAAAGCCTCTCTCTCTCTCCCCTTCTCGTATGCCCCCATCGGCCCCTCGATAACGCGCGGCTGAGCATCTGACTAAGCATTTGATAAAAGTAATTGAAATATCGATCCGTCTTGGCGAACTCTCCTGATCGAGCGCCGCCCTCCCTTCTCGTACACATACACCTGCCGCGCGGTTTGAACGTCGCGACGCTGCAAAATGCACGCGACGCCGACGGTAAAATCCGCGTGCGCTATATAGAGAGCAGAGAGTGAATGTTTGCGGGCCGAAGACTGCAATGCGGCGGGGGTTACCGCCGCGTCGACGTAATTGATTCGCGTCGTTAGGCCCACGCGCAGCACCTATATGTGGGTAATCGAGAGAGAGAGAAGAGGATATGCCGAGAGGATAAATTGTAACGTGCGGTGCGCGATGATCTTTTTGAGGGTTCGTGTGTTGTGGTTATAGGATCAAGAACATTTTTCGTGCGCTTATAATACAAGCACGATATAAGTATATATTTCCATATAGCGCGGAATCAGTGCTCCGCGTTATTGCGTATTTTATATATATGCGTTTTACTGCTCTGTACACTTATATAAGCGGGAATCCCGAGCGATATTGTGAAATTTTCCAAATTCCTTTTGATATTGCGAGAAAATCTGTACCGCGCGCCGGATGTGCGGGCCGCGTATAACGGTGAAGAGCATCTTTTTGTGCAGTTCGCATACTCGTCGTACTCTCCCGATGAATGTTCATGCGGACGTATGAAAAATCTATGAGCCTGGCTCTTATATGAAAGTGAAGCAGGCTTTTTCAGTTTCTGCCAGGTGCAGTGTACTTTTCTTATGTCGTCGAAAGTTTTAGCATTAATAAATTAACTCTTTTCAGTAGCCTGCATAGCTCGCCTGAATTCATAATTTATATCGCGGGACTACTGTTCTCGACGTTCATTTTACACGTAATCTCATACATATATATGTATCTTTAATGATTCTTTCCAATAGTCGCGGAACCGACTTACTTGGAACATCGCAATTAAGACGATCGATATTGTCAATATCGGAGCTGTTAACGGGCGATTATTGATTTGTCAAGTTGGCACTCGAAGGTATTACGCAAATTATATAGTAAGTATATATACATAAGTAATAGCAATTAATAAATTATAGTGGGAAATTTGAGAGGTCCCCGGAAAAATGTAGTTACATTTTGCAGCTTCTCCACTGTTGATTTAGCGCATTAACGTGAATTACCGCCGCGCAATTGTGAAAAGTTGGGGATGCGCACATTGCTGGAACCTCCGCTCCACCAATTAAGCGGATAAATTAATTTAAGCTTTCTACTTTGCAAACAGAACGTTTTTACCCCACTCTTTTCTCTTGGCCCGTTCGAGTTAACTGCGACAGAACGCTGACATGTTTCAAATACTATATATATAATACGAATAATTTAATAATCCTTCGCAAGCTCCACTTTTCGTTAATTATTATATCAATGAAAACATTTTCGCCGATAATGAGAAAGACACGGATTATCACTGCTATAATATTAATTGGCTCTCACCAATATTCAACGCTTCGTAAGCACATGAAAATATCGCTTATTTATCGCAACCGTATCCCGTGTTCATTAGATCAAAAAACCAACAAAAAAAGAAGAAAAGAGAAAACAATGTAAAAACAAAATTCGCAGACTACACTGCTGCTGGGCGAACGGGAGGTGAAGAAAAAAAAAATCGCCAACGCAAACGCGCGCGCACGTATATCGCGATCGTGTGTGATGTGGTAGGGGGGAACTTTGGCGAATCCATAGAAGCGTACGAGAAAAGAAGAAAAGGGAATAAAATAAAAAGTTTCGTTCTCTCTCTCTCCCTCTCTTTCTCTTTAACTCTCTGACTGGCTCGCGCGCTATATAGCCGTCGACAAAGGAAAACAATACCCTACGTGCTCGCGCCGCTTCACACGCTGTGAAACGCGGCACTGAGTGAGTGAGAGAGAGAGATTCGCATCCGCATTATCGCGAGCGTGTAGTCCTCGTCTACACCGCTAATCCCTCGTCCAACAATGGCTCTCTCCCTCTCTTTCTCTCTCTCTCTCGGACTGTGCGTAGGCACGCGACGACGACGACGACGATGATAACTGCGTATATCACATATACACAAAAGAATATCGGCTCGGCGAAAATTTCCGTATATATATATGCTATGTACATATATATTACATTGTAATCCGTCTTTTTCTCGCTCTCCTGCAGCGTGTGTCCGCATATTATACGAGGCGCGCCAGCCCGCCGCGGGGAGAGTAGGCGGGAATTGAAGAATCATCTAATCCTCATACCCGAGCGCCCAGCACGAAAGGGAACCGTGCGTGCGAGAAAGATGGAACGATTGCGACATATGCCGCCCGCTCTCTCTGTGTGTAGGGGAAGGCGAATCTTATTGATAAACCTCCGGGATAATTCACGCGCGCTCGCCCATATATAGCGAAGAGTGGCAGAGAGATGGAGCGAGTGCGTATTATACACATGATGGGGGTGTAACAGCACATAGCGCGAGACAAAGAGAGTAGCGTTACAAATTATCTTTAATTGCGCGACCGTGTTTATCGCATCGCGTGCGTTTTTTTTATCGATCGATATGTATACGCTCTCTTTCTCTCTCGTTCCTCTTTATCCCCCGGTCACATCGCTTCAGTTTAATCCATAAATTTTTTTGTTCTCCTGCGCCTTCCCGCAAACGCGCACGAAATTCGAGCCGCCACCCCCACACACATCGCACTCGAGACCTGCGGGTTATTCCGTTACTCGTCGTTTTGTATAATAGAGTTTAACGAGCGCGATACGTATCTTAATGCCTTTATCGGAAGTTCTACACGTTTTGATATATATCGGGCGGCGGGAAACGAAATTTACTTTAAAAGTTAGAGCCCCGCGACTGAGAAAAGTAGAAATTGTGCGTTCCACGTCGTCTCGGGAAAATCCTAAGCGGCTCGGGCGTTAAGTGTATGGATATATATATAAAAGAGGTTTAAAGTCTAAGCATTTATTATCGCGAAAGCAAGGGAGAGAAAGAGAGAAGAGCAGCGCGGCCGCGTGAATTTAACTTTTAATCTTGGAGAAAAATGTAAATAAATCCCCCTCTCTTGTCCAGCGCTGAAATAATATTATATCTTCCCGCGACTGCTATCCTCTCATGCGTTTCCAATTCTTTTTTTTTGTTCTCCTCGTCCTTTCAGCGAGGAAAAATTTCTTGACAACCTTAATGCCCGCACTTATCTGCACTTAAACATTTGCTCGCGATAAATAGCCATGTGTGTAATGTTTCAGCGAATCGAGCGCTATATTGTATATATGTATGAAAATGTTAAGTTATTTTCAAGACTTCTTTACATTCATTGACACCACAATCTTAATATTGTATTAAAAACTGCATAATTGTAAATATTGTATCGAGTATTGTCTTGAATATTGCGGCAAGACAATACAATGTCAAGATTAATCTTGCTATATCGTGCAGCGGCCCTATAATTAAAGCTCTTTTCTTCTACATTATTCGTTAATCATCAGACTATTTCTCATCCATTTTTCTACGTGTTTAATTTCCATAAGAAAAATCAATTTTTTCAAACAGTGTGACAAGACACCGTTTTCTTGTGCTTTGAAGTTTATTTATAGTATATTATTATGTGGTCTATACAACTAGAAAAAACTTATAGCAAAAATGTACCTCAAATTTTTTATCTTCTTTCTTATGCCCGGATCAAAAGAAATTTTCATGAGAATTGCACACACATATATATACATATATTTTTACAGCTACATACAAAATCGCGTCAGCAATCTGCGCGCGAAATCCGCGCGATCGTATATACTACGGTTGTCCCGCTGATGCATCGAGCACGCACATTCGAAATGGAGCGAATTTCTTTCCCCTGGTGTATATTATATACGTCTACCCCATAGGTATAGACACGTGTGCGGTGCGCTTGCCGGCGCGTATCGCGGGAGCCAAAAGAAAGAGAGCATCAGCAGCATCTCCTCGTCTCGGGGGGCTTTCATCCAAATACATGCTTACGCATATATACACACACACCTCCGCACTGTACACGTATATATATGTGTGCGAAGAGAGCAACAGCAACTGGATACTATACGTGCATTATCACGCATGAAAGGCCGAGAACGAGCGCGCGTTACACACACACATGGCGCGCGGGCGGAACTCATTGTCGGGATTAAGAGCGAGCGAGCGAGCGACAACGTCTGTGTTTACCCGAGCGGTAGCCGCATGACCGGACCGAAGCAGCAGCAGCAGCCCGCATATACGTGCCCGTACGTATTCGTGTACACCTATACGTACGTGTCCAGACTGACGTTTTCGGCCTCACGTGTGTATGTGTGTGTATATGCAGCATACAGAGAGCCGCACACGCTGCCCTGACGTTTTATCTTTCCAGGCCGGCGGGGTGCGGCCGCGCGATGGCGAGAGAGAGAGAGAGAGACCACTCGCGGCAAGGACCCGTCGAGAATTAGAACAAGAGTGAGAGAGGGTTTCGTGACAAATTGGACGCCCGCTTAAATCCTAATTGCTCCCTTTCAGCCGGCCTATTTTTCACGCGACTGTGTGTGTGTGTGTGTATGCGAGGGCGCGATTCACAGCTTCGGGGAATGTATTTCAGCGGGATACCTCACGAGTCCTTCTCCGACAGAACTGCGGACTATATACTATTTTTCATCGTTTTCCCCCAGCTCTTTCATACACACACACATACAGGTATGTATGTAGGTGTGGGTATATATGTCCGCCCTCGCGCGTTGTATCACTCTTAAGCTGCCTTTTCACTTTTACTCCCTACGGCCCCGTCGCGCTTTTATTATATGATGGCTTTTAGCCCGCGCGAGCCGACGTAATCTTTTGACTGCCCGGACCGCAGCTTCGTACAAATAGTTCGTTAACGCAGTAATCTGTCACTCTCTTCCGTTCTCTTCGCAGCGAATTATATTCCTATACACGTAGGTGTATATTATATTTGGGGGGGAAATTTAGAGCGTGTGAATTTTTGAGCCTTTGAAATTTCGTGTGAAATTGACTAGCCTATGAGGCGTATGCTAAATGTTTTATGGAAATGACACGTAAAAGTCGGATAGAAAGTAAAGTCATATTGGAATAGTATCGATTTCTAATAGGATAAAATGTAAATTATACCTTTGGCATTCATGGCTTTTCCGATAGTCTGACCGAACTCTCTTTCCTTCTGCCTCATTTCGGGCCTGAAGAACGTAGTATAACCTCTTAGGAAATTTGATATAACGCTTATCTTTTGAAAAGACTTTATTAACCGGATGGAAATTTGCCCGATAAAGCAAAGTATATATCGCCTGTCCGTGTGATATTCTTTCGTGAAAAAAGCATCTGAATTCTTCAACGCGCTTCTCTATTACACACACACATATTTGAACTTTATGTCGCAGACCTTGTGAAACCCGTATATAAAAAGAATCTCCGACATACATTTTCTTCTCTTCTCTGGATTGGGTATATAAGCTCGCGAGCTAAAATGAAATGTTCAACTTCCAGCTGGAAAATAGTTCGATTCGAAAGATTTTTATTCCATTTTTGCACTTTTTCGCGTAATGTCGCGCGTAATTTAACTTTGACAGGATAGCTACTCTTCGCGTGCGTGTATATATAGACGACGACGCGCGGAGTCGAATAAAATGAAAGTTCCTCCGTGATATTTCAATTTGACGATTCGCCTCTCTCTCTCTCGCTTGTGTCGCGTAATTTAACTTTGTCAAGGAACATTTTTTTTCTCTCTCTACACTACTGCGCCCACCCCTTGTCCCCATCGAACTTAAACTTTAAAACTACTCTCTCTATATATATAGCTTTGTAATGAGAACTTTCGAGTACCCTTCGAAAAACTTTTGAAAAATCGAATGTCGACGCAATAAAATTTTCTTGATAATATAGATAAATAAATAGAAAATTGATAAAAGATTTCTTTCAACGAATACGACGTACACGAAATAAACTCTTTTCCGATCACCAATCAGATATAATATAGCTTATAACAACTCGGCGAATATAGCCCCCAACAATCTCGATCACTCGAGCTCGATTAAACCGTCACCCGCGTATAGCAACTCCCGGCATCCGACCACAGTTAGTGTGTACATTATAAAGCCACAGCAGCAGCAGCCACATCGAGCCATCCAGAAGCAGTTAGACGCGTATTTCCATAATGTATAAGTCAGTCGTAGCTCTGCGTATGTCTAGGCGCTCGTTTCTCGAAAAGGCGCGTGTATTACACAGCGACATATCGAGCGCGGGCTCCGGCAATTTGTATCCTCCTCCTAATTACCGCGCTATTAGCGCTCGCCGCCGTTATACATCTCTCCTAAAAGACATTTCGTAACGGGCGATCGGTATCGGAGGGAAAATACTTTCGTAAACATGAGTACAAGGCGACTGCGCTTCTCGCTATATAACACCCCAATAAAATTTCCAAACTCTTCGCCGCGGCGCGTCGTCTCGCCGAGGACCAGGATATGTTCCAGTCTCTATCCCCATTTTTATATACCGAGAGGCCATTCGGTCTTATCTTATCGCCGGTTCTCGAGTTTTCACCCATCTTCTGCTTATACCGCCGTTGTCGTCCCCCTCTGCTCCACGCACACTTGATTTGGCTCGTATTTTTATAGTATCTCTCGGTCTCGATACTATACTTCCCGTTCCCTTTCGCCGACTATCACTTATAGTTTCCCTTTTCTCTTTGTGTCTCTCTCTCTCTCTTTCATGTCTACCTCGCGACTTTTACTCTTCGCTTTCTTATACTCGCGCTTTTTACGTGTATACATCTCACTCTGGCGAGAGATAGAGCTTTTCGCCTCGTTTTTCCCCCCTTCCTGTCACCTGCATTTTCTCTAACTACAGCACTGATATTATTCGCCTTCTCATCTCTTTGTCTGCGCCCATCATCAGCTACTTTTTCATTTTGTTCTCGTCTGAATGAAAAATCTTGAAAGGGGGATGAAAAAAAGAAGAAAATCACGTTTGAAATTCAGTGCGCAAAAGATCTGCGAAAACTGACACGTGCGCGTGGAAACTTATCCGGCGTTCTTTTACCTCTTTGAAGACGAACGATTAACGGATAATTGTTTGAATAAAAGGCTTCGCATTTGTACAAAGATTATAAGGCTGCGCTCTCGCGCGGTTTAAACGCTACGGGCTAATCTAGGATACCGCCGACAGCGACAGTTGTAACAAGACTACGTTTTTTTCCGCGTGAAATGTAAAGCCGAGTTTAAAAGAAATTCCGCTCGAAAAAGATTGAAAACTAATTCGCGCTATAATGGAATTTAATAATGAATAAAATCCAAAAAAAAAGAATCACTGCTCTAATTTTTTAATAATATTATATAAGTTAAATTTGACCGTGTATACAACCCAACTATATTCGTGCGCGAAACCTTTTTTTAAAAATAGTGTCGAAACAATTTAATTTCAAAAAGTGCGCAGCGCGAAGAGGAGAACCACGAAGCGATCGAGGCAGCACTGCGGCCGATATGAAACAAAAAAAATAATTCTCAGCGTCGAGCGCGACGTAAACGATTGGACGCGGGATACATGTATGTATGACCTCGATTTCTCCCAACGTTAACAGACCCGTGAGGAGGGAGCGAGAAAAATTTGCAAAACCAACACGATGTATATAATACACTCGCGGGCATTATATGCGAAATTACTCACTTTCGCACGCAGCCGCGCTTAATATTATACACACACACATACACAAATCGTTTTTATTATAATATTCCAATTATCTAGTATACCTCGCTCTATCCTTCAATTACAACGTAGATATAGAGAGAGCGATTGCGAGTGAAATTGAGAAAAACAAAAAAGACAACCTCGCGCTTGCTGTAAAATCAGACAATGACCGCGACCTCAAGGAGCATTACACCTTTTCCTCTCGTCTCGAGAGCTGTCTCCTCCTCCTCCTAACGTTATTTCCTTTCCTCTCTCTAAAGCTCTCCCACTCACACATACACGACGGCCCCATCATCTCCACAAGTATAGGTACACACACCCCACATACACACACATATATATACTCACAGTTTCTCAGCTAGGGTGAGGGCGGCGAGATTCCCGGGCACTTGGGTGAGTCCTCGTTGAGCGCAGTCGAGCTCCTGTCCACCACAGTTGCACGCCCAGGGGCAGCGTACTCCGTTGTGATTGCCCATCGTGCCAGCTAGAGTCTCGAGGCCAGCACCGTCCACTAAGGGCCCACCAGTCCCAGGACCAGCGCCCCCATACGCACCCTCCAGCAACAGCAGGAGTAGTAGTAGTAGGCTGCTCCTCGTCCTCGTCGTCGTCGTCGTCATCACGCATCGGCCTCGGTGATGTTGTTGCGCCATCGCGCTGCTGCTCCTAGCACACGCTCGTCACTCGATTTGTCGCCTTCTTCGCCGTACGCTGAAAACAGATAATTCAAATGGGATGGTTAGTTGGTTTGTTAACGATAATTATGTATTAGCGAGATGTAATATCTAGCTGCATTCTTTTATTCGGTTCTTTATTGGTGCCGAAAGTCGCAGTATAGAGTCAAAATTCGATCAAGTTATATATACCATATATGGGAGTACATCAGGGGGTTCGAATACATCTGCAGTCGATATAGTCAAGTAGGGGGCGAAGGAAAGAATTTAAATTTTTCGAAAAATAAGGGCGAATAAGAGAGAGAGAGCTGCTGCTGCCCCAGGGGCGAGGTGAAAAAGCTAAAGAATGTCGAGGGTGAGATATCTCTCTCTCTTTTTCTCCGACTCCGTGAGCTCTAGAGACGACGAATTCAATTTCTGGCTGAAAGTCCAAAAACCGATGGCGCGTCTGTACACACGGTGTGCGCATGTGATGTGTGTTTCGGTATATATATATCGGCTGCGGGCGCTTTCTCGGGCAAGAGTAATAGTAAACAGAAATAGCCTGCTTCTGCGCGTATGTTTGTATATATATGTACATGCGTGTATAGTGCACGTGTGTGTGTATATGCGACCCCTTACTCATATTCTCCCTCGGCGCGCGTCGGGTTATTGCAAAAAACGACTGCGCAGGAGCGAGAAAAAAAAAGTTAAACGAAATTCCACAACCTCACTCTCGCGTCGTATATATATATCTCCGCCGCATATGCACGTACATAATATACACAATAACATAGCGATAACCGTATAATTACTGCAATGGTCGGTCGGGTTACGGTAAAACGCCTCTCCTCTCGCGTGTGGCAGCAGGGGGTCCCACCTCTCGCGCAGTCTTGGCCTTCCTCAGCCTTCGCGTCATCGTCGTCGTCGGCCTCCTCGCGAGAAAGTCTCTCTCTCTCTTGCCGGTCAGCGCAGGCTTTCACCTGCTGCACGAGCATCGGATGCTAAGCGAGCGAGAACCAGTGCAGCGCATCCATGTAGCAAGATGAGAATATATATATAGGGGGGCAAGACAAAGAGCCTGGGCTTAGTGGCTGCTGCTCCGCGGTGGATTTGCCGAGGTTTTCGGAGACGTGTGCAGGCTGTGGCGGGATTAATGTTTCGGCAGCCTGTGTGTGTTCGCGCGCAGGGTATATGTATATACGCGAGATTTGAAAGTCTGATTATTGCGCGCGAGAGCGGTGAAATTGCGCCTGCTTGCCTGTCTGTGTGTTCTCTCTTCTCCTGGGTCGCTGATGTTGGCTTGATGCCGGGCTTTTCTTTAAACGCAGAGTTATATGTCGATGGTCTGCCGTGTTTCTCAGTAGGGTTATGGTTATTTCGATTCAGATTTTTTTTTTTAAGAATCTTGGAGGCATATACGATTTATAGGTGTTAATCAGAGGCGCGCGAGAGGGACAGAGTCAACAAGTTGACGTGTCTATTTATGCGAGGCTGCTACTGCGGGTTATTGCGACATATGATTCATTCGCGAGTGCTAATGCTATGCATTTATGCGCACACTACTGCAAGTTAAACAAACCCTATAGCGTTGTACGTAGCATTTGCATTTCGATGTGTAATTATTTGAATAAGTTCTATATAAAGGCTTAATATCGCTTATGTGTATTGGGGAATTTGCTGCTGCCGCGTATGCGGATCAAAACTTTCCGAATTGGATTTGGAAAGCATACCTATATTATAATTTTCATCGTTCGTTAAATCACTAACTATATCGCGTCGTCGATCAACGTTTGAATGTATATTATGATTCATCAAAGTTTTAACGCATTTTAGTGCGGTGGCTATACGTTATAGATTTAATCTATAATAGCGACGAGGTAAATCACGCATGCATTATCAACTGCAGTTATAATACATCTATCTTTAATCGGCGAGAATATCGTTGAGAATAAAGTAGTATCAATGCTATTAACTGAAAATGCGCGCGAAATGTTTTATAAACGCGTTCTGTCGAGTTTGCAGTTCACATTTGTGTGGACCCGGCGTTTGGCTGGGGACACACGACAGCATTTATTAAGCGCAGCCGTTTAAGCTTTGTTTAAAGCCAATTAACAATATTATCGTGGAGAGAGATCGAAACGAAATCAAATATATATATTTACGTTTCGAGAGAGAGAGAGAGAGAGTTGGAGAACGAATTGGTATAACCCGAATTAGCGAATATGCAATTTTCCCGGAGCAGTGCGCTATATTGAAACCAGGGAATATTCCAGAGCAGCAAATTAAAATTCAAATTTATGGTTTTCGAGCGTACGACCGGCGCACGACCAATGGATCTTGATTAACAGAATTATCCGATATTTTTTAATATACGAAAATTCGGAAAATATACCATCACGAGCAATGCCATCAATATACTTTCGAAGTTTCGAAAAAAAAAATTTTACTTAATAAATTAAGATTTAATATCAGGATATTTCTTTTTAATTCCAAATAAGGCGAAACCCCCGATGAAAATCTACAAAACGACGTGGCCCAAACTATATATATCCAGCGTCATTCTCTTAACGAAAAAAATTCGAAATTTTTCTCGCAACAATCGAGATAAGAAACTTTAATAAGCCACAGCGTGGTACGATCGGCACTGCGGTGGGACACGCCTCGAAATCCTCATCACCTTTCTCGAGGTTCGCTCAAATCAGACTTTCGCAGTAGCGTAAGATACATACAAGAAGGAAAAAAGAATCCTCTTCTCGCTCATGCCTGACTACCACAGGCCCGGGCAAATACTCTCTCTCTATCTCTTGCACCAAGGCGTAGGGGCACCCATAGGAGCTATGCTAATTGCCTCGCCTACTCCCCCCGTATAACACCGGCTGCTGCACAGAACGAGAGAGAGAGAGAGATGCTTATCTTGTGTATCCGCGAGGGGGTTGTACAGAAGCCCCAAACCTACACATACACCCAAATGCATTGAGGTTCTCTCACCCACGCGTCGATATGAATAGTAATGACGCATTATTAATGTTACGGTTTATGCAGCGCTGGGGCACGCGCGCTGCACATACATAGATATATAGATTATTGATTTACGGCCGCCGCCCCCATCTATCTGTCGCTCGCGCGCGGCGATTTTAATCCGTATAGAGGCGCGCGTGTGTGAGCTCGCCCCTTTGTGCGCGCCGCCGCGCAAAATTGTCGGCGTTGTTTTCGAGCCTCGCGTGTCCGCGCTTGAATAATCGACGATTAATTGAGGAGGAGAGGCTGTGGACATGAGCGAATTTCACGTAGTATAGGGCATTTCTGGCACATATAACGCCGAGCGCTTGTGGAAATTCGCTCTGTGTATGGGGCAGCCGTTCGCGGCTGAAAACGCCAGTGCCTATAACGGCCAGATGTCAATTATTGTCGCTGATGCGCCTCTCTCGGAATTTGCGGAACACGGGCGCGTGAACGGCGCGTACAAGTGTACTTTTGTGTGTATTTTGACAGGGGACCATATGTGTGTGTGTGTGGCTTTTTTTTTCTTTTTTTTTCGGCTCGAGGTTTTCTTTGACGGTGTTTAGGTTGTGGCGCGCGCGCGCGGGTGTTACCTACTTTGTTGCTGGCACCGTCGACCTATTTATAAGCGTCTTTATATATGTTAAGCTTGCGCGCGTCGCTCGACACGACCTTTTTTTTTGTCGTCGCCCCCTTAGTTTTTATACTCGTAAATCTGTAATAACGCGATAATTCTGTCGCTCCTGCACGCGGGCACATAACATTGTATATAGCTCCGAATTAAGACAACCCTCTCCTATAATTATTTAGCTCGAAAAATATTAACATCTCGTGGTTCGCTCGGCATCAGCTCTATTGTCGCTTATCGTCGCCTCGTCATAAGCTTGTAACAATGCGCGGCCGAGCTCGCCCCTCGACTAATTGGAATCCGACGTCTATATATATTATTCCCAGGTTGAATTGACAGTGATAATTCTTCACCGATGTATCACTCTACATCATGTAGCTTACGCTCGTATACACCGAATTAACGATACTAATACGGCGGCACTTGCAAAAATCAATCTCTCCCTCTCTCTCCTCGTTATATTCTCGTGACGAACGTATACACGCGCGTGTACAATAATCACAATCGTTTAAGAGACGCTGCAACTCTGTGTCTGCGTGTGTATATAACACGGATCTATACGTCAGCAAACAATAAATGGAAACGCAGTTATACCAACAGCTATTCAATCGTCAACTCGCGAAAATAGCCACTGGAAAAGACTGTATATACAGCCGCGCGGGCCAATTAAAAACGAACAAATCTGTTTTGCTCCTTCGAACGACCGCAGACATAGAGACAATTACGTGAGCAATCGAGCTCATTAATATAGCAATGGCACCGACCGCTGTAGCTCTCTCCGTCGCCAGACAACGGTCGCGACGTCGGCCATTTGTAAGCTAGAGAGAGGGAGGGAGGGAGACCAACGCGGGCGGTGAAAAGATCCCCGGCGTCGTCGGTGTGTGGCGGCGCAAAAAAGACGCGCGTGTAAAAAGGGCCCCAACTGCACGGGGAGACTAACGCGAAAGGGAAGCGGAAGTAAGTCGAGGAAGGAGAGAGAGAGAGAGTAGGTACTATGGGCTTTCCACAAAGAAAAGTGAAAAATCACCCCGAAAGTTACAGTGCTGGTGAGCAGAGACTAGAAGCGCCCCTTTAACGTTCAGACCCTTGTCGACGACGTCGCGGAGGGGTGCACTGTATATATATATAGTTTCGACGAAAAAAGAGAGTGGCCAGAGAGAGAGAGAGAGGGTACCTCCGTCTTATACAGACGTATACTCGCGCGCGTAGCAGTGTGCACCTCCGCGAGCTCTGTTGTCTCGCTTTTTTTCCCTTTGAAGACTCTCTCCCCACTCTTTCTCTCGGTTCCTTATTACTTTTCCACCTTTCTTCGTCTCCGCTCTTCTCGTCGCGTCCTCTCTCCCACCCCCTCGCACACGTCCCGACTTATCTTTTTCCCTTCTCTCTCTCTCTCTCGGGGGCGTTAGCGGCCTCACTCGCGCGCGCCCATCACGTTCCTTTTTTTCTCTCATTATCGCCCTGTCTTATTTTTCCTCTCTCTGCCGTACGCCCGACTATATACGTGGCCGCCGTAATGTATGTTACTCGTGTTTTTTTTCCTACCTCTCTTTCTCACGCGCGCTCGCGACCTCTGATCTAATAAGCCTTTGACTTTTCCCCATTGTCGACCCCCTCTTTCGACGTTTGTATCCATTATGTCGAGCTTTTTTCCTCTATATGCGTAGCGCGCCTCCTACATTTTAATGCCTTTCATCATCCTTTTTTTCGTCGCCTACACGTTCGTTTTTTTTGCTACACACCTTTTTCTTTATCCTCCTCTCATGACACTGATTCTGTCATCATTTTGTCCTCATAATACCCCTCCGCTAAATTGCTTTTATATATATAAATAAATCGAAAAGTTGCATTACAAGTTTTATATATCACACAGCTGTTATATATATAGGTATTAACCGATAGCTCCGCACCGGCTATAAACGACTTTTCTGCACGCGATTAATTCCACATCTCGCTCGCGGGCAGATTTATTGCCCTCCGCTTTAAACACGCTTATACTCCCGCTGACACACATTTATATATCAATCTCTTTAATAAAACATTACTGCAACTATATACCGTATGTATAAATAAAAGTAAACTGCGCTCCGCGCCTTACTGTAAGTTTCGCAAGCGGACATTTGAATATATCGAAGAAAACAATCGATAAAGTGGTCTACTCGGCATTCGCTCTCTCTACGTCCTGCAGGTCGAAGAAATTTGACTAGCAATAAGCTCGGAGTGCATCGGCCTAATCACTTCGAGTCCACTCCAATCTGGGTAAATGCTTTGCCCCTCTCTATCTCTCTCTCTCTCTCTTACTCACGCCGAGCAAAGTAGATGATGGTCCTTAGGTACATCTCATCGCCGGCTGCATCAGCAGATATTATCTTCGCTCGAATTCTACGGCTTCACACGCAATTCTCCAAGTCTTTCTACGCCCCGCCGACGTCGAACTTTGGGTCTTTTAATAGTTTCCAAGTTGCGATTCCAGTAATCGTAGTTCGACATGTTCGTCTAATAGTCGACACCTCACCAATACAAAGTTATTGTTGAATCTCCGCAGTCTGGTACTTACACTCTAAATTTCAATAAGTCAAAATCAGTTAAAATGTACGTTCAATCAGTGTAAAGTGCTGTAGTTATTTGTACAACAGTACGACTGCGCCTTTATTTAATTTACATTTTAATTTAAATTAATTTAATGTACATTTCAACTGATTTTGGCTTATTGAAATTTAGAGAATTTGTACTCCATTCAAATTTATTGTTAACTGTAAACTCTCCGTATCGTTTAGATATTTTACTCACAGAGATTATAATATTTTGAAAAGTTCGATCAAGTCGTCGAAATAACACTTACGGGGAAAATAGTTTTGGAAAAATTACTATACGGCTTCATAAAGCTACCATATACTGTAAAGAGCCATAAAATTATCATACTTTACTCTAAATGTTACAATACAGTATAGTAAATTTTCCTATATTTTTAGCAAAATTCCTCACAAAGTATGATAATATCTTAATTTTTACAAAATTATTAATAATTTTTACTAAACTTTTTTCTCAATGTGCTAATCTTTTGCTTAGTTACAATTTCACACCTAAGCATAGTTGAAACCTATCACTCATCGACTATGTTAGTGACGTATTTCCCGTTAAATCCTTGGAGCACCAGCAGACATGAAGTAATTATCGCGGAATTCGCAGTACATATATGCCACAGATATATACTATGCTCGCGCGTCACTTCTCATTGCTGTTTCCATCATAATTTTAACAGGGATAGTTTTTCAAATGATCTTCGTATATCGTGGAACGGCGTTGTGTTCGTGATCGAAAGGATGTGAAGAGTAAAGATGACTTTTTATTACCTACGAGTCTAATCACACGTTAGATCCTCGTTATGATTTAATTACAAGATAAAGTACCTCGCCAGAACCCGCAATAAAGCCTGGAACGCGTAGTACCATAAACTGAAAACTCGATATAACGAATGATTATTACAAAGATAAATTCGAAAACTTGTCTGGTATTGTGGAAGTGTGTGAACAAAAATAAAACGAAGCAATATTGACACCTTACATAATTGCTTTATTTTAAACAGCCTTCTGTACCTACCAAGAATATCTTCTCGGTAACGATTTTCCTTCAAACATGTCAATCCTACTGAAGTTATCTCGATCGCCTTGTCGACACGATCTGATGTTCAAGCTTTATTACTCATACTTCTGAACATCTCCTATATTTCTCGGTCCAATCGAGCATATTTCTTACTCCATGGAAAGAAAAGTCAATCGTTCGACCTCTACCCTGAAGTCCAGTCACTGTAGACCAATCAGCAGTCTCTGTACTGTATCTAAGATTTGATAGCTTCCAGTCGCATACTTTCACAAGCACCATAACTCGCACACCACTGTTATCAGCATACAGCGATAGCTTTGACCATTTGCTCATCGCTGAACTTCATGAATTAGGGCGCATTTGTTTTTGTTCATGCTAATCTGAATCTTTCTTCTATTGCAAAGGAGCGCAATCGAAATTTCTTATTCTTTTTCATTCGCCATTGTTTTGTTAATCAATAGCAAAACTATGAAATTTGCGGACTCGGTCAAAACTTATATTCTTATTCGGTCCCTCTCTCTCTAGCAATCCTGCACACTCGATTTGTCGCTATCGTGCCTAAAACACAAAAAAAAATCTGGCCTTACGCTCAGCCACATTGGTTCGCAGAAGGGCTATCATATTACCCCATCATTTTACTTGAATAATCTACTTGCCTTATGATCCTGAAGTATCATCAGCCGTATTATCGTCCCTTGAAATTCGAGATCCGTAACACTGAAGGGCTACGTTTGAAACGCTACTCGTACAGGCCGGCGCGCAAGTTGCTTTCGGAACTAGTTTCTCGTGTCACAAAGAAAGATTCAAGTGAGTTACGATACTAGCTCATCTATCAGTAAGTCGCCTTTACGTTTATTCAAAGCGGGCTGCTGCTCGCGATTTTCGGCGAGAAGGATTCAGACTTGGTGAGAGAGAGAGAGAAGCTGTTTGATTAACAATCTCTATAAAGGTTTAGGGTGAATGACAAAATTTCAAGACAAGTGGCCGTGGTTTAGTATTTTTTAGTTTCATTGTACCCGTGCGACTTACAAACTCTGGGCACTATATATTTTTACACAATGTTGTTATTTTTATGTAACTTTAATTATAGTATTTTCATGGGCAATACTTATAATAACTATATAATATACCGTTGTATATAGCTATTGTATTGATTTCGCGTTTAAAGGGACATTATCCGGAAGCACTGATAAATGGTATTATAAATAAATGTGTCTCATTAAATTACCTGCCAGATAAAGCGGTTAACCAACGTGAATATTGTTATTAATATTTGTAATTTTATATAATCTATTATAATATCGTATCTCACCTATAACTCACATATGAATAAATCTTCAATACTTTTAACTATAGGCGAGTATTTTGTTTATTTCAAGTATAATTTATTGTTCCTACGAGTTTGCCCTGCGAAGCACAGAAACTAGTCTGGGAGAAATATCTTCAATGTAAACTGTCCTGTAATTCATATTAGTGTGCAACGCAGGGCGCAGCCTATAGGGATGTACAAAACTGTCCAAAAAAAGTCCACTTAGTAACTCACTCCAGAAGTGGACCTTTTTAGACAGTTTTGTAAATCCCCAAGCTGCGCCCTGCGTTGCACACTAATATAGAATTACAGCACTTACTTTCCAGTTTACATTGAAGATTTTCCTTCCAGACTAGTATCTGTACTTCGCAGCGCAAGCGCTCATACCAGCAATAGTTAAAAGTATTGTTGATTTTCTCATACATGTTTCTCTTCAATTAAAAATATTAGTACTCCCACACGCTTCACACATTTATACCCCCATGTACCATTTGATCAATACCCATACATGATTCTAATTCTCTCTCCGCCCCTTTCCGCGCGCAGCCGAATCCGCTGAGGTAGTCGCATTCTCCCTACGCTCCTCCTCCTCATCCTCACTAGACCTCGCTCTCTCCCTCAGCCGGCGAATACACGAAATTTCCGCGTCAAGTAACTCTCGGCGCGAGAGAGCGTATAACAACGCTGCTCTCGCTACTCTCATCCATTCAAACTTTTCAGCCCCATCTCTCCTACATCCCTCACCCCTTCGCCCTCTGACTCTATCTCTTCGCACGTACATATATATTCCCTCTCTCTTTCTCACTATCACTCTGTCATCGTATTATTTTTGTCCCGCACTAACTCCCCAGCGGTGTAGGTATACATATACAATGCAGTGCTGTTTTTTTTCCTCGCGCTCAAACACACACGCGGCCTCTTTCGCTGATGTGATGGCGCGCGAATTTCGCTTCTCCTCGCGCGCGCGCGCGACTACCATATAACAGCCGGTTCATGGACCGCGGCCTTTCTCGCGTTCTCCCCGCGCGCGAAGAGCGAGACAAGAGTATATGCATGCACACACACACACACGTGTATAATGTAGCGAGAGAGGGGGCCACGAGGGGGGGTCACGTTTCACGGGCTCTCCTTCGCCTCGCTTCCCCTCGCCTGTATAGCCGTCCATAATGCATGTGCGCGTGTAGTGGGTTGTAGGTACGCGAGAGAGTGTGTGAGAGAGTGAAACTATAGCGCGAGTCGAGTGACGAGAGAAAGAGGGAGAGAGAGAGGAGCGGGCGGCCAGGTAAAGTGCGCTCTCTGTACTGCGTGGTACACACGTCTCTCTCTCCCCTCGGTGCTGGTGCACACTAGCTGCAGGTATACCTCTATCACACAGTGCTGCGCAAAGACGCGCGATTTTGACGAGCCAGTGAGAGGGACCCCTTTCTTTATTTCTTTGCTTCCTAATGCCCGCCCGCCTTTTTTCCGAGTGCGCCCGAGCGTCGTTCTATTCGCGTCTTTGGCCTCTTCTTCCGCGCCGCGCTAATACCCCACACACACGGCAATAACTACTAGTCTTTGTATACTCGTTTTTTCCTTTTCTCTCCTCACCTTCTCTTCCTCTGACTTGGCTCATATCGTGGCGGATCGACCCGGCTTTTAGCGCTGCCTCGGGCTCGATTCCACTTTGCTCTCTCGCTCGCTCGCGTTTTCCCTCGAGTCGGATGCCACTGGCGCCGAAAAAGGGGATGAGAAGAGGGAGAGAGAGAGAGCATCGGCCAGACGAAAAAGCCGAGGGACCGCGTAGCGATGGTAAATATATATATATAGAGAGGGAAAGGGGGAGAGAAGACGGCCGAGAGAATTAAATGAGCAGGAGATGAAAGATTGGGCCAGCGGGAAAAGAAGCCCTGAGAGAGGGACGAAAAAGAGCGTTTGAGACGCACGTATATATATATAGCTCTCTGGACGATGCATATATATATATATATATATGCGTCTTCCACTTCGATGTGATATACCCTCATCCTCTCTCCACATATAGAAATGGAATTACGCTGCTTATACATCGGAATGTGATGATAATAACGCGGCCGACAGATTTTTCACCTCGCAATTATTCATTATATACCCAGCTCGCGTAATACATACACGCGGTTTTCCTTGCATTTCATGCGTATGACGTATATAATACCATATATATATACGGTTGACCGAGTGCGCGGCCCGCGGTTGACGCGGCCGCTCGTTCGTTTAAAAGTTTGACAGTTTTATAACGCGCCTGGTGTGCAGCCCGCGACTTCAATTAGACATGTATGATAATGTAATTGATCGGGAGAGGTCATACGCGCCAGCCGCGCGATGAATCGTGTGTCCGCGCGGGTGTGATTATGCATTCGCTCGTGCGAAATTGAATATTTTTACATAAAACGAGCCGCGGGTCGATCTCTGTGTGTGCGTTCCAGGATAAAGGCAAAAATGTGTGTGTGTGTGCGAGGGAAGATTGATGCGCGAGCGCCTAGAAACTTTGTTTAAACCCAGCGAGTGTAGTGCGCGCGCCCTATATGTGGTAGGTACTATCTCGAGGGCCATGAAGAACACTAGAGTGTGGTGTGTATAATAATTACAATACTAATTTATATACAGCAGCCTTTTTGTATTAAAATTACCATCTCGTTGACGTGAGTATAGCTATATACCTTACTGAAAGTCCCATAAAAAAGTTAATTTCGGATGAATTATTTAGGCGAATGGCGGCGGTGTAGAAACAGCCGTATATATACCTATGTAGAGCGGCGTTTTTCTTTGGAGATTCTTTTCGCCTCACCTCCCACCCCTTGCGTGTCAATTTTCATTAGAGGGATGATTTTATATTAAGTTGTACCTAAGTACACCGACGGGTATGCACAGGTATACGGATATATCCGTATGCGCGATACGTCAATGCAAACGGAATAAATACAATTCAGAGCAACAATGTATTTGCGGTTGAAAAGATACATGCGCGAAAAATGCCCCATAAATATATATACATACACGCTCAATCTCTCGTGTGCACGTGACTTATTCCGGATTCCAAATATATATTTATCCATTATTTACGATCTGCATACAAAAAAAGACACCCAAACACACACACATATAATACACAGACATTCAAAAAGTGCGCTACCAATAGTGAATTATATAGAGGCCGCGCGCTCACGGATGTAGCGCAGTAAAAGAAGCCCCGCGCGCTAAATTTTCAGTACATTTGGCGCGAATCGCTATGCGCGAAAATATGACCTAATAAGAAATACAACGCGCGGGGGCTCGCCCAGAGAATAATTTATCAAGCCGGCGGCGCGCCACAATAGCGGGATACCGTTCGCGTAAGGAAGATAGCCGAACAATGCGCTCACAAAGGTATATACGGGGAGTATAGTATAAGGGAGGAACGCGCTATATATGCGCCTCGTCTCAAGGCAAGGGTGAGTATACATAGCGCGGCGTTCACGGGGGGGATTAAGGTCTCTCCTTTAATTTCGCCCCTCCGGCTTGCCCGCCGCGTGTACATACAACAGACGAGAACGGGATTCTGTCGGGCCGATGGATGGCTTCTTCTTCTTTCTCTCTCGTTTTTCCCTCGCCGCGCGTGTGTGTATATATAACTACAGTAGGCAATTTTTCGATGCCTTTACCGGCCGCAGCAGCCGTATTACACGCGACGCGCGGCACGCGAATCGATATTTACGACTGACCGCTGCGTGTGTATGTGCAGAGTGCCAGTCGTTCTTTCGAAGGGGTGAGAGGGGAAAAATCGAAAGAGGGCACACGCGCATAGAGGCCGATGACGCTGTTTTAATTATCGCGTGACGATAATTCTCTCGCGCCCGCAGTCTCCCCGAGCTGCTACGATGTACTATATAAACCCCGCGTGTGCAGCGCTCGTTCGTTATTTTTTGTTGGTATGTATGAGTGCGCGCACGATTCCCGTCCTCTACAGACGTATTTAGTTTAACCGGCATCGGTGGTTTATATAAACGGTTTGTTTCTGTGGTCAGGTTGATGACACTTTACCGGCAGCGAGCTGCTCTCGTTTCTTTCTGTCTTATTTTTCTTGAATTCGAGTCGTGAGTTTATTTTTCCGCACGTATTATAAATCTTGTGCGATTATCTGCGCGCGCTGTGTGTTGTAAATATGTAATCATTTGGGGAGAAAAATTTTTCATTACGTTCATTCTCGAGTGATTTACGTCAATATATATACATATACGCCCGAAATTCACGCCGAGAAATGTTCACATATTTATATATACATGTTTAACCAAGTTCACAAGCGGGAAATTATTTATCGTGCAATTACTTTACTCGTTATTGTCATTAAAAACTTTTTTAATTTCAATTTGTATATAAAAAAAAAAATTTCCGCGTATATCGCGCGTTACGGGTAAACTCGTTTTAATATTACACATATACAATTATATTTCAGTGCATAAATAACATGACAAACAAACAACAACTTCACCGCAGCGAGAAAAAAAAATATTCACAATGATAATAATAATATAACCTTTAATTTAATTCGACCATAAAAAGGTATAAAAAAAACCGTTTACCCGTACACTCATTAGAATGCCTGTCCCACGTGTGCGAGCGCGCGCTCTCTCTGTTCCTCTCTCGCATGCCACATGAACGAAAAAATGCGATGAGAATACGCGATAACGCGAGCGCGCCGTGGAATTCCGTTTTCGGGGGGAGAGCGAGAGAGGGATCGATTTTTTAAAGAAATATCGCCCTCGCTCTCTATCTCTCTTGCGCGGACGAGTATACCCGCACGGAGTCGTTCGAAACTCGCTTGGGGGGCTGCCCGGGGTTTATTAAGGGCTGAATTTATGTTGCCGCGTGAGGGGCGAGGAGAGTAGTAGTATAGTAGAAGAAGAAGAAGAAGAAGCCTGTGTGTGTATATATGTAGGCGTGAGCGAGGCATGTATACACGGACGGGAAACAGGAAAATGCCTTTATGGGCGAGAAATTAATTGAAACGAACAACGAAAGAATTTATACGTGAGAGGCTGTTAATGTCGGCTAAGAGTTATTTATTCGTTTGCAAATAAAGAATTTATGCGAAAGAGAGAGAGAAGAGAGAAACATCGATAAATTTCAATATTATCGCGATGATGGATTTGCAATGTTTTCTGCTTGGATTATAAAGTATAATGAATTGCCAAAAGTAATGCTTGATTTTTGCTAAATAAAGAATTTATGTATGTTGATAAACATGATGAGAGGATGGGAAAGGAACGGATGATGTATAAGCGAAGGATCATGATTAAAAAAAGCCACTGCCAATATATTGGAACTTGACGCCGTCAATTATAATTTATTTCTTGTTTATATTTATTTTGAAAAATATCAATTGATAAATTTAAATAAAACATTTAATATCTTCTATATACCTTTGAATATTTCAGACAATTTTAAATACACATCAATATTGGCAAATGAAGCAAAATAAGTTTTAATCTCCCACGTATATTTTCATATTTATAAATGGATTTATTACTCTAAAATTGAATTGAGTTCGCTGTGCAAGCGCTACTGTAAAATTTACTAGCAAATTAAATAAAAACATTATAAACAGTTATCGATAACCTGTCAAACGATTTATTTTTTGAGAAACGTGTCTCTTTAAAGAATTAAAATTTTACGACTTGAAACAAAACGTACGATTTCTTTGTAAAATTTATAAAATTTTACGTATTTTTTAACATTTCCAAAATACTCTTTGTTATATAAGTTTGCAAATTATTCATATATTTGGTTTTCGTGTATATCGATGGATTTCAAATTTTAAAAGATACTATATATAGAATACAAACGACAAAAAATATTTTTCAAATAATGACCAATCGAAAATTTGATAAATATTAGATATACAGAAAAAATAAAATAAAAGTCTAAAATGTACGTGTTACTCGAATTTATTTGATCTTCGAATCGAATATAAATCCGCGCTGATTGCGAGCGTCGCCGATCCGGTCGCGGCGCGCATTACTTAACGATTGTACGTCTGTCAAACGAATTTGAATTTATCGCAACTTCGAGAACTTCCATAACTCCACATTATCCGTATAAGGAAACTTTCGCGAGAGGCCATGTATATGCATCTACTGCAACAACTACCACTACTACTATACCTGCGGCGAGGGCAACCATTTCACACCCCTCCAACCCATCCGTTACTTTCCTCAATGTTTGAAGGCAAAATTGAAGAAAGCCGCGACAGAGTGACGGAAATAAAAGTATTATAAAGCGCCGCGCGCAGCCGATATGAAAACGAGGAAGAAAAGTGGACGAGAGAGGGAGACAAGAGGCGAAGCATTTTCTACGGGTTTTAATTAAGTAGAAAGCTCTCGCGCGCCGGGGCACAAAAGTCCGAGTTTTATTGCGGCCCGCAGTATAAATATGAGAGAGGCTTCTCCACGCCGGGCCATATAATTTACGGGATGAAAATTGTTTTTGAAAAACAACTCGCCACCGCCACGTTGTTGAATATACAACGCTGCAGCGACAAATCTGCCGCAATTCGCGGCGTGTCTGTGTTTTCACTCGCAAATCGGCAATACGTCGCAGCAGCAGCAGCCACCGCGGACCGGATTTTCGAGTTCACCTGACGAGTATTCCCCTTCCCTCTCCTTCGGCAATCGGATTACACGCGCTCGCACACTTTCGATAAGTCGTCGTCGTCGTCGTCGCGAGATCGGCTTTCGGTATATTTTTTTCCATGTCGCGCTTTTCTTGTTTTTTAACCCGGGGATTATATATACCGCGAGGAATCGAAGGAATAAAAATGTCGGCTGATAATACCACACGCGCGCGCCTCCCGTGAAAAAGCTTACCACCCGGTCGCGTCACCCCCCCTTTAAAAGCATACGTTTACTGTTAGATAAAGCGGATATTGCGAGCGGGCTGCGGGGACGCGAGAGATGGAGAAAAATAAAAGTTTCGCGCGCGCATATGTGCACCGTGAATGCATCTTTATTTACACGCGGGCGATACGCGCGAAAGATATAGTCGGCTTTTAACGTGTGGTGTAAGATTGTTATTATTATGATAAATAACGTTACTTTATTATATATGGCAGTGGTTTTTGGCGCGCGAAGGCTTTTTTCATATAATTATATATATAGACATTTTTGTTTCGGGGAAATAATGGGTCACTAATTATAATGAACATTTTTAATTTATTTTCCGTGAAATGAAATAACGAGTATATACGCTTTGTGCGCGACACGTTTATTATTATTACATATAATAATAACGTCATTTACACCATTTTATGCTTTAATTATTCAAAATGAAAGGTAAATGAAGTGCACTCTACAATCGTCGTGCGATACATTGTTGAGCATTAACGAAATTTCGTCACCCAATTTTACGCTTACAATTATATGCCGAGAATTCAATCAAAAGAGCGCAAAAGTACATTTCCATCACGTCGTATAATCAGCTCCTCGACGTTACGGAAGAAAAAAAAAACGTTCTATACTATAATTGTCACTTACGCATCAGGCACCGCTCTCACTGTCAAAACACTGTCAACGGCTTCATTCGGAAACCCTCTCTACATATTTCTCTCTGTCTCATCAACTCACCTGCAAAAAGAAAGAAAGAGCACACGTTAGTATCATCAATGTCACCCGCAACCATACACGTTAAATCAGAATAAAAAAGAAGTGCAAAACACGCGAGAGAAGTGTGGAAAGCCAATAATACAGTACAGCTATATACATATACACGCGCAAAACTATATCACGGGCAATTTTCGCGGCTTATTATCCAAGAGTGCGCGCACACTGCATCACGAGAGCACGATGATGGGCTCGACAGCGGTACGTTCGTTCATTCGCGCGGGCGGGCGAGCTTTTCAAACTCTATGCACGAGAGAGCTGGCTGTCCATCGCGGACAAAGGAGCCGTATTAGCATCGCGAAATAATGCATATATGTATATACACACTCGCCTGCATCCCCTATATATACGTGTAGTATTACAGACACAGACGGACGCCGAGAGGGAATAATATAATGCAGAGTAGCTTATTGATTTAAAACGGCCGCGCGCGTTTTTGTCATGCAAATAATGCTCTAAAGAGTCTCCCCCCCTCTGGTGAGAGATTGCGAGCGACGCCCCCGTCCTTAATGTCCCGGGCGCTCTGGTTCTTTATTGAACTACCTGCGGCATTAATAAAAATGAGCCGCTCCGCCGAGCTTTACACTCATTTTCCCGCCAATTTCGTTAGCCCACACCAGCTCCGCGAGTGCTTAAGTGATGCTCTCTATAGGGCCCGAAATTGCCTCTCGCCTCGTCGTCTTTGTCGGGATGCACGTTGTGGTGTATACATATATACAGTGCGCGCCTTTATACACAGACGATGACGAGAAGGAGGTAGGGGACGGACGAGGAAAGGATGCGCCAAGGAGGAAAATCTAATCACATCGGGGGCTTTAAGTCCCCGCCGGCAGTTACTTCTCTTCCGCTCCCGGCCTTAAGCCTCTCGCTCGCGCGCGCTGTTATTTACTGCGGAAAAAGGCGAGCGAACGAGAGAGAGAGAGAGATTTGTCGGATCTTCTTCTTCTGCAACGTTATAGTAGACGAGCGACCAGCACCACCGCCGTACCCTGGCTTGACTTTTCCCTTGTGACGAGGACAAGTTTTACTACTGCAGCGTGCGCGCGTGACTCTGGTAACGGCGTTTCTCCTCTCTGTTTTATGTAATTTTCCACTCGTAATTGGCTCCCGCCAAGCTGCACTGCGACGTTCGCGCGGTTTCAAGGGTATAATGCGCGAGAAAAGTTTATATAGGTATATTATATATATATATACAAGTCAAGCGAGAGAATGGAAAAGAAATGTACGCGAAGGATCTCGCGTGCGGGGCGAATTAGTCGCGGATTGTTATCGCGATCCGAGCGAGTATAAAGGGAAGCAATAGGTTGCTCTCGCACACGCGTGTGTAAAATATAGGGGAGGGCGAACCTAAGTAAGACGCCGCGCGCACATGAACTTTGTATAGAGGAAAAAGCCAACGGAGGCGCCCACAAATCATCTCCACCGCCGCGGAGCTCATTTGCTCTCCCCTTCTGTACGTTCCGACCTTCTTTATAAGCGAAAGCCGAGTGAATTTCTCGCGCATGGCTAAGCTTATGGGAGGATGCACAATTCAGGCATTGACGTGTGTGTATGTGTCTTTACAACCGCGTAACGCACTTCCTGCGAGTTTAACGTGAACCAGTTGCCATGTAATTAGTTGCGCGTGTGTATGTATGGCTGAAAATCCGCGCACGTGGTACCCTTTAAGTTGCTGTTTACGAGAGAACGCGGAGCTTTCCTAATTTACGTACTTGCGCGCGCGCGCGGTCGAGAAGTCGCGCGGCGTTCGCTGCAGAGAAGTTTTAACGATAAGCTAATAATAATTAGGGCAGAGGAGATGCGAGGGGAAGGTTATATATCGAATGTGCAGGGTAAAGCGAAGGTTTCTTTGAATTTTTTTTAAAGCACAAAGTATAAGAGAAAATTAAGTAATTTTTTTGTTATATACGTATAGACTTATTCGGCGGTCGCCTTATTGTTTTTTGTGAGTAATAACTTTTGGGAATTATTCGAGCGGGCGCGACGGCGGCGGCAAGATTTAGTGCATCGTTTCACATTTTTTTTACGAGACCCAATTACCGAGCTGTTAAGACTCGGTATGGGACATTTTTGCCGCTCGTTACTTCCTTTTAAATGTATGTTTATAGCTAGAAGTTTGGGAAAATTTATGCGCATTTAGTGAATATTCCTTGTTCCTTTATACAGGCGGCGCGCGCGCGTTAATTAACTTTTAAAATTTATGGAAAGCGATAAAAGTTGTCGCGCTCGCGCGCTTTCAAAATCGCTCGACCCGAATATAATCTGATAACTTAATTCTTCAAACGCTCGTGTATACATGCGCGAATAACGCGATTTATATCCAATTCGGCAGCAAGTAAGCATGTTATAGACATATATATTTATATATTATACGTTGTTAATGAAATCCAGAGGCGCGAGCTCTGAATTAAATTAAAACAGTCGGCGAGTCACCGCGTTATAACAAGGTTTAAATAAATTCATAATATATACGCACGCACACATTTAATATATAATAAATGTATAAATTTTATGCGAAGCGTATAAATATTGAACATCCGCACCACGACGGCGTCGGCGGTTTGGTGGTTAAAAAAGTAATGTTTGTATATGGCAAATATTTAACGCGCTACCGCAAACAAATATATAAATAAAATTTTAAAAATACACGCACAGCCGCATTCCCCAGCTCGACACACACACACACACACTCGATTTTTTCCTCATTGTCGTCGTCCCGTTTCACGTCTCTCGCTATATTATGTCAGAAGTGATTCGTAGCTATCCATCAAACGCGGGGCCCTGTCAGTACGGTAACAACTTTTTTTTCCCCCTCTTCTATGTTATCGTTGAGGCCTAAAATAATATTGCCCCCGCGGGCCAAGGAAAACAGTTGGAACGAGCGCGCGAGAGTGCGGAGTCAAATCGTGTGTATAGAGACGCACGCGTAGCGAGTGACATGTCAACGTATGCAGAGCGTGTAGTAAGTATAACTAACGAGTCGCACCTTTCACCGCGGACTCAGCCGAAACTACTTACACACACTCATCGTCTGCTCCCGATTACCAAAATACACACACATCACCGTGTATAACTCTGCTAAATACACGCGGCACTGTACCCGCGAACAATGAATTTTTCATATACGATATGTATATATAAAAGAACCGAGGGAAAGCTGTATAATAACGTCATCCATTTTTGCGCGCTGTATATACTTGTATATAGGATCGTGAAACCTTTCCGCATCAAAATAAAGCTCAATCGAGAGTGTGCAGTAAGCACTCGTATATATATAAACGCGAGTACGCTTGCAGGCGGCCAATAAAAACCTTTTGAAATCATAAAAGCGCGCGCGGCCCGTCGTATAACCTGCACTGCTCCTGCAATGAAGATCTCTCTAATGGGTAAACGAGCTCCCTTCCCCAGAGAGAGAGAGAGAGATGTGGGCGAACGAGCGCAAAACCGATAGCCGATATATACTCGTCGTTGTTCTCGTTATCGTAATTTTCGTGTCGCCGGGCAGCGAGCCACCTATATACGTGTGTATGTATATATAGTGAAAATCACGGATAATATCCAATCAGCGCCCACGCGCCGACCGGCCAGATTCTTCGCTCCGAGCGTTGCTGCTGCTGCTGCACAGAGAGAGAGGAGTACGTGCAGCCGTTATTTACCCGAGCGGCATATTGCAATCTACCCTCGCGCTTGCTCTCATGCATTCTTTATCACTTTCCCTCTCTCTCTTTCTTGCTCCTCCTTTTGCTCGCGGGCAGCACACGTTCGCGTCGCTCAATGGAAAGATATTTTTCTCTTACTACAGTGGTTTCCGACAATGCCACGGGAGAGAGAGAAAATTTTTCTGCCGTCCCGGAGAGATCGACTGTGCACCGCTCGGACTATACTTTATAGATTCCCCGTGATATACTTCGCCGCTGCCAGAGGTATATTCTATCAAAATTTTGCAAGTGACTCTCCAATCTTTGACTTTCGGCTACGATGTGCACTATATGTCTCTCACACACACAGAGTCTGGCTTTTAGCGTTAGCGCGGTATCTTTATTATAACAACGAGCCACGCGTGAGTAGAATAACTGTGCGGACCGTGAAACTGAGGGGCACTAATTTCGCGACGCGTCAACGTCAGCACGACCGGGGGAGAAATTTACTATCGGTCATGGGAAATACCCGACGATATTAAATGTTATATAGGTTTAACGGGTATTATAAGGTTTATGGTCTATATATAACAATGTGTGCGTGCGTGCGTGAACAGTTTGCCGGCCTTTATGTTTTTACATCGTTCGAGATCCGCGAACGTCGCCGCTGTCTAATGAATTTTAAGCGGCAATTTGATCTGGAATCGACGGGAAAATTTTATTTTCTCTCGGCGGTCGAGTATATACCGGAAGTCGATTGTATTTTTAGAGAGTAATTCAATAGAGAAGAATTCTAGCTTCCGTGCGCGGGATTACGTTCGATATATGGGAGATAAATCACTGGGAGAAATATAAGGATTCGATTTCTCAGATGTTTCTGCGTGTATATATACTCGGACAGGATTTTCCGATATAAATTGACCTGAAATTGATGGTTAATAAGGTACGATACGAGGGCTATTCTCATATTGTCATATATGTCGTTCCTTTAATTATCTGCACTCATGGTATCAATTGAAAATTGGTTGATTCAATAAACCTCTTAGTGATTTTCAACGGAAATTATTGTAAAAATTAAACAGTATTTTTTACCTCATTTACTCCCCCATTTTAAGATTTTCTCCAACTTTTCAAATAAAAGAAAATGTGTGAAATTAATCTATCAAATTAATCTATGTGATCAGGACTATAATTCAACCGCATGGTTTGTTCTTCTGTAGTTGCAATCTGCGCTGTAATTTTCTCGACAATATTGTTACAGGAAAATTCTCCGAGTGCCTATATATACGTTGCATTGTATTTTCGATGTACCACGAACATGGCCATATAGGTTTTTAATTTATCGAATCCGTTGATAATAGGCTTGGTGAGAATCGAGCGGTTGTTGGTACATAAAATAAACAGCCGGCGGGTCAATCAATTTAGCTTAATATACCCGTAATCACGCGGGCTTCGATTGCCTTTCACCTCCACTTACACGCGCTTTATTCACTAATTTACATAATGATTTTTTTTCTCTCTCTCTCTGTCTCGCGCTCGTTACGGGCATGCTTACGTGCCTCTCTGGTCCCAGTAATAAAATAAATTTCTCCTTTCTCTCTTTCTCTTTCCTATCTAGCCACGTATCTTTGTCACACACAGCCTTCTTTTATATATATCTGTATATACACGCGCTTGAATTGCGAGCCTATCTCCTCCTTTCTTCTAATAAAATGAATTTCTCTCCCGTTATTTACCTTTGTTTCATTACTTCCTCCGTATTGCCATCATTGTGTCTCTCTCTCTCGCTACTTCTCTCTCTCCTTATTGCATTGTCTTCGTCTCTCTCTCTCTCGACTATATATTTATTTTATTTTCCTCGCACATCTTACGCACCAGCTGTTGCTACAATATTCAGCTCCCGCGGGTATTTCGCTCGTTGTCAAAATAAACGATATATTATATATTCCGTGGGCTGCGAGGCTAAGTAAAGGACGCTAAATAAATGTAAAATATTAAGAAAAGGGGAAATGCAGCCATAAATCAAAAATACTTCAGCGAACCATTAGTACGAGTTAAAATAGCCCGAGACTCCCGAGAGTTAATAAAGTTTTCCCCTTTTTCCTACTCTCTCTCTCGCGCGCGTGTCCAAAAAGCTCGCGCGCTCGCTTCTTATTAAAAACGTGCGCGCTCGTGAAATTATTTTCGGTTCCTCATAAACGTCACTTTTTTTTTTTTAATACACAAAAGATAAAAGGAAAAAAGTATAAGCATAATATAGCGCATAAAGATTCGCGCGGCGCGTGCCTCGCGTACCTCGCAAGAATTTCATATACATATTTCTCGAAAGTATATAGACGCGCAGTATAGTATCATTCCGCTGCGGAAGCGCGCGCCTCATTGTGCACATACATATATATATAATACACACAAAATGCAAGGATTTTTCGTACGAAATATATACATAGCACACAGAAGAGAAGGCAATCATTTCCGGGACCGGCGATATATTATATACGAGCGTGCATATAATAAGAGGATTTTTCGAGAAGCTCTTCATATCTGTCGATCCATCTGTCCCGAGCAGAACCGCATTGTTGTTGAAACGAACGCCACACGCCGGGGCTATAATATCGACGATGCTGCTGCTGCTGCAAGAGAAAGAAAGAGCTCGGCGCGCCCGCTAATCATCGAAAAGCGATATTTATAGCTTGCGAAAGAGAAACCCTCTCTATCTATAGGAGGCGAGAGGATCATAGTGAGAGAGACGAAAGTAGGAGGAGGAAAAAGGACCGCCCACCCGACCGACTAATTGGGCATTGTCCGCGATTCCACCTCGCGAAGGCGCCTTTCTCTGTGAGTATGTTTATACGCGTACGTCATTGTCGAGGCTCGCACATCTTTTTCGTCTATGTATGTGTGCGGTTATATTGTGGCCGCGATACAAGGTACGCGCGCAGAAGGGAGAGAGAGACACACGCGTGAGGTTATATGGACGTTTATATGGGTCGGTCCGCTGCCGTCGCCACGCGCGTCGGGATGAATTCGAATTCGAATTGCTGTGCAATTTCGCGTGTAGTTGGATTACTCGAATTAGCGCCGAGAGAGAGATAGAGAGGGATATATATAGGGAGTTTAGATCCGCGCGCGGCGACGTTGTATTTTGGCTCGGGAATTTCGCTGACTGCGGGTATGTGTGCGTCGCCTCTGTACTACTCTGCCCCTCTCTCTCTCTCACTTTTGCCCGCTATCGCGTACTGCTTTTCCAATGATCTTTGCCGTAGTAAAGCGAGAGTTATATACGCGCTCGTGTGTGTGTGTGTGTATATGGTTCACGCCGTAAACTGCAGTGCAGCAGAGCGTGGGATATATAGTGCGTCGTGTCTTTTCTATATACGTATGTGCAGCGCTCCAGTTTTGCCTGGCTGTTATTATTTGCTTCTATAAGTGAGCTGCCCATAGTAATATCCGTAGATTATGCATGCGAATGCAAAAACGAGTTTCAGTCGCTGATGATGATGACGACGATGGCTGCCGGCTGTATAAAGGGGATCACGTGGACCTACTCCTCCTCGATGACCGTATCCGAAGAGCGAAGCATTTAGCGCGGGGAATTTATTGGACCTAATTGACGGTTGTCAAAATTACTTTAACCGCGCGTTAAACTGATTTCATTAGAAAAATTACGCGCACCGTACTTTGCCGATCTTGCCGAATTAGCAATGTAAATCGGCGATAATGGGCTACAAGAAAATTGAATGTAAATTTCGATGTAAAGCTACTGCGCGTGGCGCAAGAATTTTAAATCATCGTAGTGAAATCGCCGCGCTGTAACCTAGTTCGAAGGTTTGCATTGAAAAAATATTATCTTATTACAGCCCTTTCTTGCGTAAAGATCTCTCTGATTTTAGGTCAATCAAATCAACGTCCTCTCGTAATAATCAACGCCGGCAGTGCGTAAAACATATATATACGCGTTCAGACAAAGAACCTGACACAAGAGAATCAAGCGAACCGATATCATCCCCGATATAAACGGAATTAATCCTCCTTCTCCTCCAATCCTCTCTCGCATCAGTCTGATCTGTGATTGTGTGTGTGTATACCTATATACGCGTTGTTTTGACGCGCCAATCACTTCGAGATGAATGAAGCTGCAGCAAAGTTACGGGAGCAGTGTGTGTGTGTGTATGCTGGAGAACGCGGGACGAGGGGGCAAGAGTATATATATATCGACAACGCTCGATCGCGGATTTCATTGAGACGAAGGAATTCTGACGCACGTCTTCGCGAGGGAATCGCTGTTTTATTGACGGGCTGACACCTCGCAGCGCTCCCGGGATAGAGAGAAAGGGAAAGAGAGAGAGAGACGGAATTTCGTTTGATTTTCATTTGACGCCCGTCGTGTGGATTTATTTTTCCGAAGAAGCAGCAGCATTCTTCTTCTTCTCCCTCTCTCTCTTTCTCTCCTTGACGGGAGTGATTCTTCTTCTGAGAAATTGGATGGCTTTGACCCACATTTTTGTCAAAAGGATATTACCAGCTTTTCTTTCGCGCGTTTTATTCCCCTTTTTACAATTCAATTCTTGATTGCCGATGGAAGGACGTTCTCGAGCAGAGAGAGAGAGAGAGAGAAATCGCGCATCCACACGAGTCAATCACCAATAGAGACAGAGAAAAAAAGAACGCAGCTGGCATTCGATAGATTCCTCTCGCACAAAGGCATTTTAATTGCATCAAAGACTCACTATAGTGCACGTTATCCACGCAGACCGTAAAGTTTTGTTCTATTATACAGTTTCACGTGTACAAACTTATACTTTCTAAAAACACACGACGCCATCGCTCAATTTGCGCACGATACCCGCGATCGAAATATATACATATTATACATCATATAATATATATTATCATGCGTGAATAACCCATCCATCTCCATTCGTCAGTCGCCACGGTGATGTTTGTTATAGATTTTCCAGGCAATTACTCAAGCGCAGTGTATGTCGCGACGCGAAACGATATTATTATATGACCAAACGGAAAACGTACATATACATAATACTCGCGCGACTTAATAAGACCACATTCCCGCGAGGCGTATATAGGTGTGAAAGACACACCGGATGTATGAGGGGGGGCGTCTACATGACCCAAGAACTCGAAAACCTCGCGCGGCATTGCCCACAATCATAAATCACCATCCCCTCCCCATCGCTCTCATCTATTTCGGTATTTGTAAAGCATTAATAAGCACTCCGAGCAGCGACGGCTTCTGTTTTTCTTACCCCTCCTATAATGTACACCCTCTCTCTCACACGCCCTTGTCATATTTGTCTGCTGCCCCGCGTATACTATCTCCACGGGGGCTGTGAATAAGCCGTAAGCGCGAGTTTTTTCATCCCTCTATATACAGCGCTTTGCATTTTTTTTTCTTCCCCTCTAGGTTATATAGACGTTCGAGAGCAGCAGCCGCGCTGTAGGGGGGCAAAACGATGATGAATGCAAAGTATTACTCGGGTGTTATATATATTTCGGAAATTTTCGGAAAAATTTTAAAAGCTCGCAGGGGATTCTCGCGGCGAGGAGAGATCTCTCGGGACCATTATGCGCGCCGCGCGTTTCTCGAGCTACTCTTATACGTATTTTCGTAAGATAAGCCGCATAAATTTCGTGCCTCGCGCGCGACGGAGCAAACTGTCCGCGTCCCTAACTGTCGCGCAGAGCTGTTACGTCATAATCGTGTTTTAACCGAGGAAAACATCGCAGGCGCGGCCGAGAGACCTGTTACGTGGTACTGCTATAACCTCCCGTCCGTTGGCCCGCGCTTGACGAATATAACATTATGTTAAACATACACGTATAATGTATAATGATATCTCCATTTACATAATCCCCTTCGAATTACACCTCTCTATATATATGTGTGTAATCATCATCGTCCTCTAATCTTCGCGCCGCGATGTAAAAGAGACACAATGAAAAGCGGGCGATTTGTTGTACAAATATTATACATATATGGGGAAATCTACAACACTCTGTCACAGTGTTTGTGTCAGAAAAATTGCAGGAACTTTTTTTTAGAAGCACACTTGTCATGCATGATTTTTCTCGTTCTTTGTACCTTAAATTATGTCAAAGTAATGTTGAACAAGGGAAAAGAGATTCGTGACACGGTTTTGATTACTAAAGAAAATTTTTTGTGTATGCCCAAAAATAACCCTTTTTTAAATGTCAGACATTTTGTCAGGAAAAAATAATACAGAAATTCTGAATAAGAAGAGACTTAAAACTTTCATTTTTTTTTTGAAAACTTTTGAGTTCTTCGAAAGATTACGTAGCTTTTAAATTGAGCTTAAAGTGCACAAAAAATCGTTGAAAGACCGTGAAAGGCGATGTTCTGTACCACGACCTAGTATTGTCTGCATTTGAAGCTCATCTTCAAAGACTCAAAGCTACGTAACTTTCGAAGAAACCCACATTTTTTTAATTTTCAAAAATGCAAATGAAGGCTCTCGTATTCTATTTTAATTCTCTTTTATGAGAATTTCTGCATTATTTTTATATAATTTAACATATATATTATAATGAACGAAAAAAAATCATGTATGCGAAGTGCGCTCCTAAACAAATTTGTCGCCAGTTTTGTGACGCAAAAACTGTACCAGAGACTTTTGTAAATTTCCATATAACCGTCAATATACCCATCAACATAATATCCCCATGATCGAGGTCCTCGTTGAAGAAACTCAATATCCACATACGAGTACATAGTAGTATTTTCGCGTCCGTGTCCCGCATCCACTCGTCGTCGTTTTTTCCCAGGCCACTCACTCTCTCCTGTCGTTCGCCACGTGCATCCCATTAAGCGCGCGCGCGCCGCGCACTGCCGGAGATCGCCGTAAAGAGTGCACTGTGTATGTATATACACACACACATACTGTATATAGGCGCAACAAACGGGGGTATTTAAACCCCATAAAAGCGATCGTGGGGGCTCTTACGTAAAGCAGCGGCGCGCAGAAGCACTTGCTATCCTCGCCGCGATGGGAAGCTTTACCTATCTACTGTCGAGTACATAGTGATGTATATAAACAATACGCGGGCGCGTTTGATCGGTTCGTAAATCATCTGCCTCCTTCTCTCTCTTTCCGTCTATCCCTGTGTTTGCATCAGACAATAGGATCGAGAAGAAGCTTCTTTTATCCCCCCTACCTCTATCCCTTTGTGAAGAGCTTCACGTCTACGGAGCTTTAGCCATCGCGCACCGCGGGATATTACTACTACCACCTCCACTATCCATCGGGGAAATTAAGCTCGCGGTGTGGCGCGCGGAGGGTCAAACGCCAGCCAGCCACGAAATATGTATATTATATATATATAGAAAGCGCGGTTGCACGGGGGACTGAATGCTTTATCGTCTGGTATGGTTGTTATTGGTAACCGGTATAGACGTTAGCCGGGGGGCTTAAGATGCTCGGGGTGTGTATAATACATCTGATGGTAAATCGCGACGACGGCAAGGAATTGTCTTTGCGATAAATTTTTAACGATTTTCCAAATTAAACGCGTCGAATGAGTTATAATAATCGATATATTTGAGTATATTAATATGCCAAACTTTCGAAATTTCGCGTGTGTATTATAGCAGGTACATGTACCGATGCGAGAAATAAAAGAAAGACGTACCTACATAGCAGCGTTTAATAATAAATGGCACCGCGAACGTTAATAAATCACAATATAAATTCCACCTCGTTACTCTTTACATTCGTTTTCTTTTTTTTTTTTCGTTCGCCTCCCTGAGATCCACCTTAATAATCGTGTGATTCGCGACTCCTCCTCCTCTTCTTCGTCGTCTCGCCGGCCATTGGCATAATTGATGCCCGCTTTTAACGCGGTACTTAACGTCTCGTCGCGCGGGCGTAAATTAACGATATTCGAGAACGCGCGTCGCACATGTTTCCCCTCTCCTCCTCTCCTCTGCGCGTTTTTTTTCAACCGTACGCGATCACGTCGATCTGTACAAACCGCACTACCAGGCGAGAGTGGAGAAGGAACGAAGCAGGGAAAATGAATCCTGCCGCGGATATATAGGATTTGCAATTAACGACACGAGGTCGCTGATCAAAGGCTGCTTTTTGCCCGACGAGAGTACGAGGAAAATCGCGCGGAGAGCTATATATACGTACGGTGCACAGATTCCTCACCGTGTGCTGCTGGTACTGGAAATAATGGGAATTAGTCGGCACGAGCGGAGTTTCGAAACTTTTGTGTCGGTGTGTATTTTGGCACCATGCGAGCGCGCGTGTGTGTCTGTAGAGCCGTGTGTGAGAGTGTATTTTTTTTAGCGAACTCGGTGTGCGGATTGACGTAGCGTTAATCAAAGGGAAATTGCAAGATACACTGCACACAGGCGAGTTAGTGCAATTGATTTGTCCTATATACATCTACAAAAGTATACATCGAGTGATTTGCCGAATTGTTTTTAATATAAATCACCTAGCTGCATTACACCAAAGTGATTTGATAATTACATTCAAGTAGGTGTACATATACTCCTGCACATATTTATACATTATTATTATTATTATATACATGTATACACGCGGGAGAACATGTAATCCGGTTTATTTCACGATCCAACGCGTATTATATACCAGCGTCAAATTACCACGCTCATTCGTTATGAATTTGTAACAAATGCTAATACTAATTACCGCTGAAAACTCTACAATAATTACAGGTGATGATGTATTATGCAAAAGGAAATCGGTATCGCGACCGTGCGACGGGTCCGGATTAATTTGCAATCGAATCCGCGCCATCACACAGGCGCGCACTTGTCAGTGCTTTTTCGGCTCATCGTGAAACTTTAATATTATCCTTCACTCTCCATCGCTAAATTGAATGTTGATATACTCGCTCGCTGATTACTTGTTGGCCCAATATAAGTGTATTTCAACATTGCGGAACGGCTTCATTCGAACAGACTCGCGGGGCCGCGCCATAGGGGGACGATCCCGTTACACCGGAACGAACTTTCAATGGCTCATTATAACCGCGAGAGAGGGAGAGATTAACCGTTCGCGTTGGGCTTAAAAGAGAATCCTTTGATTAAGCATCGCCGGTATACTAAGCGACACTTAACACGGCAAAAATCGCTGATTTATAAAAGGGGCTATATAATCGTTCGGCTCGAGAGACTTTTAAAAGCGAATCCTTGTATACGTCGTCGTAGCGTCGAGAGAGCAGGCCCGCGGCTGATATATATATACATACACTTCTTGATCGTGGTATCCTCCTCCTACGCGCGCGACTCTCTTGTAGCAGGGACGATAGTGTACTAGCTGTTTATAGCGATAAGATTATGCGCGAGGTGAAGAAAAAGTGCCGCGGCGTTATCTTTAATAGGCAATTCACCCTTTTATTTAGTTTCTTTTGTATTAATGCTCGCATTTGGAATTTCATAAATCAGCGTCAGTAGCTTGCCACTTGTTGTATACTTACACACACTCGTGCGCGATAATCAAGCGTGTATTCAATCATTGTGCGTAGCTTTAATTAAACGGGAATGTAATATCGAATATATTATACGTAATTGAGTGTTCCAGTTTGTTAAGGTTTAAAGGGCCGAGAGTACCTCTCTCACTCTCTTGAAAGTTTTGAGTTGTCAGTTCGTGCAGACAGAATACATTCAGCGAAACCATTATAATTGCCCACGCAGAAAAGTAAAAAGAACGTACAGTCGTACTTATAGACGCACGCGCTTCGCTCATTAGCTCGCATGAGTTATGGAATCCGCCGTTCCATCGAGAGTGATCCCGATGCAAATCTCTTCCCGGGATCGATATACATATAACGATGATGGGTCTATCTCCCTTTGCGAGTGATCGACTTCCACTCGGAATATATCCCCATGACAGAGGGATATAACTCGTGCCACGCCTCCAATCAAATTTGCAGGAGCTCTGCGGGCGAGCCGATAATAAAAGAATAGCCGATCGCGGTAGATATGGCTGAAAAAATTGATTAGCTGTATATATATCCCCCTTTCGCGAGAAATCGATCCGCTTACTCAGCGCATATCGATATAGGCGAGGGCCCGACGACGACGACGACGTCAACCGGATGGTAAACAATATAATGCAATATATACACAAGAGCGATTAAAATTCCGCGGGCGCGCTAGCTGCATCAGCGGGGGTTATACGCGTATTATCCCCCGTCGCTGAGAGACGCTGTTTACGCGCGCGAGCGAAAAAGGGGACGAGGAAGTAAGCGCGCGTGTGTATATACACACCCGCTCGATTAGATTTGCTCTTTCTCCCGCGAGCTATATGTACACAGCGAGTGAACTGCGCGCATGCAGCAGCAGCGAAAACATAATCGCGGTAGCTCGATATACACAGATACACGTATGTAGAGCGCAGGTAGCATATAGCTGCCACTGCTACACGGCGAAAGTGCATATAGGATTTTAATCTGGATCGCCCGCGGGAAATATTCGTGAATCACCGTCTTACGCGCGCAGCACGGGAGTCTCGAGTATATAGTACACACGTATGCATGTATATTACTGCACAGCCGCTGGGGTAATGCGATTGAGAGAGAGGGAAGGAGTGAGGAGGAGGAGGAGGACTTCCTTTGTCGTGTTGCTCTCCATTGTACGGAGCCGCGATTTCCCCGTGATAATGAGAGACGGAGATAGCGAGTAGTAGGTAAGAGAGTGAGAGGAAGAGGAGGTGGAGGGACAAAAGGAGGTGGAAGAGATAAAGAGGGAGAAGAGTGTGTAAGAGGCTCGACGCGAGCAAGCCAGAGAGAGAGACAAAAAGAGCGGCGTTGCGCGCACACGCCGAGCAGTCGCTTAAGTCGACGTAAAGATAAAGTGCTTTTGTCTTATCGGTGGGAGCGTTTTGTCGGACGATGTCGAAAAATTTGTTAGCTGCGAGAGGGAGAGACAGAGAGAGACGAGATAGCGGCTCTGATTGTCGGGGAATGACAAAGTCATTAGATCGAGAGATCGTTGCCTCTCCCTCTCGCTCTCTCTTGAACGTTTAGCAGTAGACGCTCGATAATAGAGTACTATAGGCGACGATATTTTTTTTTTATTTTTCACAATAATTTTTCTCGTGTACCTTTAGACACATTGTCAATTGAGCGAGGCACTTTTGTACGAGTCATCGTTAACTCGGGCGCAGGCACATAGAGCTCATCGTTCATAAATGTTGTGAGTCACCTATTATTACTCACGGCGCGCGCGCGCGTAGCCGATAAAGATCGCGCGCGGAGGGAATTAAATGATGCGAGAGAGGGAGAGAGTCGATTTGAATCCCGGCAACCTCGATCATTAATTTCTCTCGGCTATCTATATATATACGGATTTCTTTTTTAATGTAATAATCGTCGGCAGCAGGCGTTATTTATAGTGGGATACGCGCGTGGCATTTTCCTGATGGCGAACGCGCGGGCTGGCTAATTGGTTATAATGCGGCTGGCCTGCGTAGGTATTGGGCTTATCAAACAAAAGATCTTTATTAAGAGAGAGGCGAAATCAAATGAGAAAATGAGATGCGCAGATTGCTGCAATTGGCAATACTCGTGAGGAATCACTTATGAGATTGCACTAATGCATTCCGTGAGAGAGAGAGAGAGAGTAGCACGCAGCGTGTATTATAACGACGTACTTATATATTATATCGTGTAACTCGAAATTTTCGCTCGAATAACTTGTTACATATACACGTACATATATCCAAGTGAGATGTTTTATCGAGCTCTCCGAAATTGTAAGCGGCTGCACGACTATATATACGCATTCCAGTGGCAGAGAGTCGGCGATGAAAATTATGCGAAATAGTCGTCGTCGTCGTCGTCGTACGTTGTTAATCGCGTAAACGCAGAGAGCGAGAAGATGGAGATGAAAGGAAGAGGAGAGAGAGAGGCACGCGGCGTGGTAGGGCATCACGATGGAAAGATAAACATGCGTAGGGAGAGAGACGCGGAGATAAAAGAGAAACGTACTCGGAGGCGCAGGGAGCTATGGAGAGGAAGAGGAAGGGAGAGAGAGAGAGAACGATGAAGTTGTCGCGTACTTTGACGTAACGAGCGCAATTGAGTATCGCGTATCGGGGGAGTCGCAAGTATGCGAGAGCAGTGTAGTCCGCCCTCCGACCATATCGTTCTAAAGACAGAGACAGAGAAACATAGAGCGAGATAGAGAGAGAGAGAGAAGAACAAAACACGCTGCGGCGGCACTTAGTACCGCTCCGACGTAAGTAGCTCAGAGGAAGGAAGGAAGGAAGGGTGGGAGTGAGCTTTTTTCTCTCCTCTCTCTCTCTCTCTCTGCCTCTCCCTTTGACTATGAAATTCAATTTGAATAGCCGGAAGTTAGTTCGGATGAAGTTCGCTTAATTACGATAATTGGATAGTCGTATACGAAACTTTTACCACCGCCCGTCCCGTCCGCGCGCGCTATTGCCCACCTATAGCTATATATGTACCACTTACAGAGTATACACGCTACCTCTCCGCGTACTCCGATTTTATTGTTAATTTTATTTGCCCTGATGTCGACGAGCTTCTTCTTCTTTTTTGTTCTTCTTTTGCCGAGGTAAAAAGTCGAGCAAGTTCGAACGATATGCGTTATCACAATGGCTCCATAATGCTCAATATCTCTTATATAATCTGTAAATTATACGTAGCATAATAATCATAATAATATAGTTACATTATGTATATAGAATATGCATTCCCGGCCCCATTATCACTGCGCATTGTCCTAAGTATCGTTTAATGGTGGAGAAGCACGCGGGCATTAGTGGATGTTTTATAAGATGTGGGGATGTTGCTTTTAGGTGGAGCCAATAGAGTGCTCGAAGTAATCATGATTATTAAATAGTAAAGGGACAGCGTTTGAAAGTTTGATGAGACCCGTTTTCTTGTTATGCCGTCCGCAGTTGACGACGATTCTCGGCTACATGGAATATGCATGTACAACTCTGGCGGCGGATTTTTAATGAAATTTCACCTCATTCCATTATCAGCGTTCTTGCATTTTGTATGTACACATATTGTCTTGTATTTCAGCGGGTGATTAAGGCGGTTACCGTTAACCGTAACGACAAAAAGTCGACGTTAACATTTAAGATAAACTAAAAGCGTTCTACATCACCATCTCATAATATATACACTACTTTTATAATTATGAACTCATCACCTATAGAGCCACCAAATGCTAGGTCTAAGTCTTACTTAATTCGAGCTTTTCCGTATACCCGCGCGTGTCGTCGCGGGAACCATATCCGCTCTTCCCCCCTGAGAGCGATAAATTTGCCGAAAAATATGAGCATTCGCGAAGCGCAATGAAAGGTGAGCGAGCGTCCGATGTTAACGACTTTCATTCTAAGCTCTATATATACCTACGTAGACTCGCGCTGCCGCCACGTATAGTCCCCGTTTACCCCGCGCCGGGTGGAAAATTAATGGGTCGCATAATTTTCGACTCGCGACGAATTAATAGGCGTATGGCGGGGACCGGGAGGGGGAAGGGAATTTTCGAGAAAAGGTTCAGCCGGCCGTTTCGTGACCGCAGCTCTGCCCGTGTATAATGGCGAGAGAGTGAGATGATTTAAAGCGGCTTTCCCTTTTTGGCTCGCATCTATGCACTCGTGTGTACATGTATGGGCGTGCGTGTGGCTCTGTGAGAACAAGGGTCTGCGAAAATTACGCGTCAAATATCGCGCGAACGCTTGCAACACTGAAAAAACGGTTGATCTATTGGTCGCCGGTGAGCTTTGATATATACTTATACGTGGGTATTATATGGTGAATGTGGATTTATGCTGCGCTAGTCAATGAAGCGTATACGTGTGGTTTCAGGTGTGTGCGGTGACACCACAGGGAGGTGATCGCGCACGCACGCGACTCTGGTACAAATTTTACGCTAATTCTAGCTGCAGATTAGCTAGATTTTCAAAATATGGATAATTGTTAGCTAAAAGCTAAAAAATCACGCTTTTAGCTTTAAACCTAGCTAAAATATCCTCAACCCCCTTAGTAATAAAGTGTTCTCATTGCGATGATATACATTCGCGTGAAATCGTAATATCTGCGGGCTAGCTATAATTTTTCCAGCAAAACTCGCGTTACGATAAAGTAACGCTCGGCGTACACTAATGATAATTCGGGTGGTCCCAACTCTTTGGTCGAAAAAGCGGCGCTGAAAGGAACACGCCGAATCGCGCGCTTACGCTGGCGTGTAATTGACGAGAGAGTTTACAGTACCACAGCCTCGCGAATTAGATTTTATCGTCGCTCTTTCACCGCTCACAGATATACATATACATACATATATTATACATGGGTGTGTGCGCCGCCCGCAGCGGCTCAGAGTAGTGGCCCGCTGCACCGTCACAGCTTTTTGCGGGCCAAAGTAAATAGCCTTTGCGCGGCGGCGGACTTTGTCCCTCTGTGGAGCGAATTCACGCGGCAGCGTTGGTTTCAGGATCGCGATAAATTCTTTCCGGGTGGGCGAGGGTAAATATATAGAGAGAGAAGCCGGAAGAAGCGCCGTGCGAGTCGCCCCTCTTTTGAGTAATTGGAATCACGTGTGCCCAGTGTGTATATATTTATTCACGCGCACTTTGAGCTCTCGCGCTCTCTTACGTCACACAAACACATACCGCCGGTTTTGCCGGATCGGCGCGTGGCAAAAAACACGCCGAAAATTTAGCATCGCTAACAAACTTGCGCGTGCAGGAATTAATCAGCTATGCGAGACAGACGTATACATATATAGTAGGACTGCACTCGTGGCCGCGCGTGAGTAACGAGTTTTTTTTCGTCGCGGAAGAATCGCTACTCTACCACTGCTTCTTTCCCCTGTCTCGGGCTACTACTACTCCTCTTTTTGCCCTGTCTCCGGCGCGCGTGCGCTCTTTCTTTTTCTCCTATATACCCCTCGTTTTTTTCGCGCGTCACTTTCGAGCGCGCCCGAGAGGGAGAGAGCGCGCGTGAGGAAGATTAATTCGAATAGTTAATTTGCGCCGCGCCGCCGTAGGACGCAAAAGGATTTGAACCGAGGAAAAAAAGTGCAACCGCAGTGAAAAATGTTGTTTAACGCGGGTACGACAGAAAGAGAGAGAGAGGTAGGGTCGTGATTTTTAGTATCGGAAATTTCGTGCACTCGCGCGCGTAATATGTCACTGGTGCAGGGTGATGTGGAAAATTTTAGATCTTTTTTTTTTATTATTTTATTTTTATGCGAATAGTGGCTTGTAGTTCGAGCTTTACGTGGTCGGAAAAAAGTGAGCGTATAAATATTTACGGATAAAGTTTATTTTCCAGTACAATGGGCCGCGGCATGAAAATTCGAGCAACAGCGCGATGCTCTTTAAAACTATATCTTGCTAACAATGGCCGCCGCGTGACTTTTTCCAATAATATTTCATTCAATGCGAGACGTGGAAAAGTATAATATCCGCCGCGCGTATAACTCGATAGAAAGAAAGCATCCATTCGACGTTCTTTCTTCCATCTATAAACATAAAAGAAGACCTCGAAGGCCTTTTATTTGCATATTCAGTCTTAGCGGCATCCTATTCACGAGTTATAATTCAATGCCACCCGCCAAACTTCTTCTCTCATTCAGTCCCATTATCCCATCAATAGATTGATAAATTCTGAAGAGCTGTATATGTATATATGAATGAAGTCGAACACAGCGCGAGAAATGAAACAACGTTCGCACGCTCACAAATTGGAAAGCCCGCTGCTGCTGCTGCAGCGATCGCGAGTCATTAAATTATTCAAAAGCCCCCCGTGAAAATATAATAACGTGATTTTGTGTTTTCAGAAGCACGCACGCACGCACGCGAGCGGTTAATCGATCTTAACTGTTCCTCGTTCGCGTGGACGGGATAGGCGCGCAACTTTATTATACATGTGTATATTATATTATGCGCGCAACCTAATGAAAATGTTCAATTTGTCGGTAACAGCTGCTCCTTTAGAATATTTCCCAGTGGATGTCTGGCAGGGATTAACAATTTCAGCATGAGCGCGCATCCGCCATTATTGTTGTTATTAATTCAGGTATACACGCGCGATGTTCTTTCATTGATTTTCGGGTCAGCGATTTTACATCACACGCTCACGCGCGCCACATCCGCAACACGATGTTCCTCAAATTAACAATTTAGCCGCGAAGGGTTATTTTATACGACCATACATATATACATGTATATCGTATATCGGAATTTCACGAATACCTACAGTTGTAGAGCTTCCCATATAGAGTTCAACTAAAATTGAATCATTTTTGCTCTCTCTTAATTACATTCCAATTTCTTTTTTTTTCTCTCGAATTCCAGACTAAATTTTTTTCATATACTCGCACTTCGCTAAATTTTTTCACGTGTAATAAGTACTAAAAAAAATAGTAAAAAGGCAAACTCGAAACGATTGCCGGCGGTACATATACATATATTTCAGCTTCTGTCACGCGTTCTCGCGTGCGCGCGCGACTCCGGTTTTCGCATTCAAAGCGCTGCCGCGCGTGCACGCACAAAGAGCGACCAGGGCGAAAAAGAATGTAGCTCGCCGAATAATTAAAAAAAAAAGGACGAGAGAAAAAAAATTCCCGCGTTTATCACACGCTTGACCGCTGAATAGCCCCGTCTATTCATTTCATTTACACTTTCTCACCCCACGTGCATGTGTATATATAAAAAAAAAATCGAGTCCGCCGAAAAAGTGGAAAAAAGCAGCAGCGGCGGCGTGCTAGTCATTTAAATCGAGTACAACAAAAACGCCCGCCTGATAACTGAACAGTCGACGGGCCGGGGAAACAAAAAGCCGTGTAGGAATTAGGATGAACAAAGCCATCCGTTCCATTGAGAGGCCCGATGTAATTGTGTCGTCGCTCGCGCGCGCGCCGAAAATGAAAAGTTATTGAGGCCGACGCAGACGGGAGCAGTGTGTATGCGACCGAGGGGAGAGCACGACAGCAGCGGAAGAAGAGAGTAGCCGAAAAAATTGAGAGCCCGCAGTAGTAGTGACCTGCGAGTAGCGAGCCTGTTTATTTATACATTCTTCTCCGCGTGTTATATGTGTAATTGCGCGTTGATGAAGAGCTTTCGGAAAAATTACGCGGCAATCTGCAAGCCGCTCGAGTGTCGTTTATATTAGGCACATAGGGCGGGGGCGGCGGGAGACTATCTTTTGTCTGCGCTCTCTCTCTCTCTGCGGAGAAAGCTATTTTAATTGACCCTTTGAGAG